>VMDO01006800.1:44488-96907 GCA_007922755.1 Pedetes capensis
CACACACACAAAAGATAAATAAATTAAAACATTTAAAGGGGCAGGGGGCTGTAGCTCAGTGGTCCAGCACTTGCAAAGCATGTAGGCACGAGGCCCCGGGTTCAACCCCTCATACTGCAAAAAAAAAAAAAAAAAGTTGCTAGAACATCATCTGAATGCTCTGGGTGTCCAAACAAACAACTGGAGCACAACAAGGAGACAGTGACACTGTGCAGCCTTGGCTGGCCTTGTATTTGAGATTCTCCTGCCTCAGCCTAGTGAATGCTGGGATTACCAAGCCTAGCTTGCAATGCTTACTTAGAAACTAAAAAAAAAAAGGGGGGGGGGGCTGCCACTGGCAGGTTCTGTTCTGTGGAGCCCCAGCCAGAGATGAGTTTGAGGAGCCACTTTGGGCTGTATTTTATTCCCAGCTGTAGATGCTTAGGGCCCTCTCCAAGGTTCCTGATGCAAACATATTTCTAGAATTGGTGGGGTTGGTTCAGGAGAAAGCCTGGGCTTTGGGGCTGCATGGGTGTGGCCCCAGCCTGGCCCTGCCACTCAACAGGTCTGGGCCAATGCTCCGTTTCATCGCCTCTCTGAGTGACCCTCCAATGGGATAACTATTGTCTTTGCCTTGGGGGCAATTCAGATCGTGGCTGCGGAGGTTGGAAACAGGGTCGGGGCCCTCCCATTTGGAGAAGCCATCACAGATGTTTTGGAAGGGACCCTCTTACTAGAATGGGCTGGGATTTAGCTCAGTTGGTAGAGCACTGCGCTGGAGTCTCTGAGGTCCTGAGTTCAATTCCCAGCACCACAAAAATGGGAGAAGGACCTGGCAATCCACTCCCAAGGCAATCCTGAAATTGCCATTGAAAACTCTATGACGGTCGCTATGAGTCAGATACCAACTCGATGGCATCTAACAACAACAACAACTCTTACTAGAACCCACCTGCCAATAAGTGGCCCACGAAAGCATCTGCTGCAACAAGGTGACCTTGGCTTTCTCTCAGACAGGAGAGTACGCCAGGCTACAGACGTCAGGGGCAAGCACGTGGTGTGTGGACCCGGCCTCAGGAGAAGGGGTGCCATCTGGCACAAACAGCAGTGCGCAGTGTGAGTAGCTGCCCCTCCTCTGGTCACCTCTCCAGCCTCTCCAGGGGGTACTGGTGTGGAGTCCTTAGGGCCGCTTCCTGTCCCAGTCCTGCTGCTTCCACAGCTGGGTGCAACCCTGGGCCTCACTCCATCCCAGTTTTCTCATCTATAAAAGGGGGGCACTATTCCCCCACCTCGAGGGTTCATGGAGAAGCCAGAGCGGGAGGGCAGGGGCCGTGCTCTGTGGCTGAGGCCCAAGCTGGCCAGGCGTTTGGGGCTAACCAGCTGCGCAGCCCTGGTGCAGGCTCCGCCAGGGCCCAGGCCTCTGCCCGGCCCTGCAGTCTGGTTTCCATAGTGAGGCCCAGGGCACGTCCCTGCAGTGCCCCTCTGCCCGAGCCCAGCGAGCTCTGTCGAGCTCAGGGCCAAGCTCGAGCTCCCGGCATGGCCCGGGGTTCTGTGCCCTTTGCTCCTTCTCCTCTTCTGCCTCAGAGCCTCCCGTGGCTGTAGGTGACACTTGTCACGCTTCTCTCCGTGGTCGCGAATGGCTCTCACACCCAAATCTCCTTCCAGGTTCTGAGCCCCCAGAGAACAGGCGATGGAGGGGAGAGTGCACAGAGCTCTTGGGGTGCGCAAGCAGGGAGGGCTATGGCAGCTGTGCCCAGCGATGGGTGAGGGCCACGGGCCTGGTCTTCTTGACTTGTCTCTGTGTCCAGGCCCCGGCCTCTGCGACGCTCTCAGGAGTGGAGTCCTGTCCAGGAGAGTTGGCCTCAGCTACCTCCCAGCCTGTGAGGACCAGGATGGGGGCTTCTCCCCAGTGCAGTGCGACCCAGCCCAGGGCAGCTGCTGGTGTGTGCTGGGGAATGGAGAGGAGGTGCCCGGGACCCGTGTGGTGGGCAGCCGGCCTGCCTGTGAGAGTAAGTCCTGACCCCTGCAAGGACCATAGGGTGCACACCTCACATTTTCTCCAGGACCCACGCTGGGTGGGGGCACTAAGAAGTGGGGACCATAGAAAAGGGGGGGCCATGGAAGTGCATGAGGGCCTCAGGGATGGTGGGCTTCCATGATGTTGAAACTGCCTCTGCTTCCTGACAATGCCCCGCCTGGGCTGCAGTTGGGACGAGCCTGGCTGGAGAATCGCCAGACCTGGCACCTTGGGTAGCCATGAAGAGGTCTCGCTGTCTGTCCTCCATCTTAGCGGATGTTAGGTCAAAGCCCCTCTTCCCAGGGCTAGGCTGAGCCGCCGTCTGCAATGTGCTGATTAAGGAGATAAATAATGAAGAGAAGCAGAGAAAGGACATTTAATCAGTGTGCACACTGCGGAGGGGGACAGGTGACCCAGGTCCATCTTCAGGGAACTTAATGAGCTTCAAGTTTAAATAGAGGGAAAGTTGGGAGTAGGGACAAGGTGTGTGCCTCATTAAGCCGTCCTGCTCAGGGCGTCTCCAGAAAACCTGCATCACTACAGGGGTTGGTTTGTAGGCTCTTGTAAAGCTTCCCAGATACAAAGAGCTGCAGGTTCAGGACCAGAGCTTGAGCCCTTCAGCTGCCTCTTGGGGCAGTTTACAAGTGTGTCTTACACCTGGGTAGAGGACACAGCCTGACCAAAGGACCTTAGGATCACATAAGGCTGGTTCCAACTACTCCGTGCTTCTGGCCTTTGGGGAAGGGTCAGCTTGTTTCTTTTCCTTTCTGGTTTGGAATATTATTTGAATATCAAGTACTAAAATATATAACATGTAAATATATAGTGTTGCTGTTGTTAGGTGTCATCAAGTCAGGTCCGACTCATAGCGATCCTATGTACAACAGAATGAAACACTCCCCAAATCTGTGCAGGCACACGATGTTTTTTATGTTTAAGCCTGTTGTTGCAGACACTGTTTCAATCCATCTAGTTGAAGGTTTTCCATTTTCTCATTGACCTGTCAGTCTCCCAAACATAATGTCCTATCCAGGGATTGTCTCTCCTCACTGCATGTCCAAAATACATAAGACACAGTCCGGCCATCCTTGCTTCCAAGGAGCACTCTGGTTGCACTTCTAGGACAGATCTGTTGGTTCTTTTGGCAGTCCATGGTATATTCAGTATTCATTTCCAGCACCATAATTCAAAAGCATCAATTCCCCTCCTGTCTCCCTTATTCAATGTCCAGCTTTCACAGCCATGTGATGTGACTGAAAATAGCATGGCATGAATCAGGCACACCTTCATCTTCAATGTGACATCTTTACTTTTCAACATTTTGAAGAGGTCTTTTGCAACTGCTTTTCCCAAGGCAATGTGTCTTTTGATTTCTTTACTGCTGTTTCCATGGATGTTTTTGATTGTAGAACCAAGAAAAGAAAAGTCTTGGACAACTTCAATATTTTCTCCATTTATCATGAAGTTGTATACTGACCCAGTTGTAAGGATTTTTGTTTTGTTGTTGTTGAGGTGCAATCCATAGTGAAGGCCTGCGTTCTTTGATCTTCATCAGTAAATGTTTCAAATCCTCTTCACTTTCAGCAAACAGTTGTATCATCTGCATAATGTAGGTTGTCAATGGGTCTTATTCCAATCATGGTGTCACATTCTTCCTCATAAAGTCCAGCTTCTCACATTATTTGCTCAGCACTGAGATTGAAGAGACACAGTGAAAGGATACAGCCCTGATGCATGCCTTTGTCCACTTTAAACCAGGCAGTGTTTCCTTGTTCTGTTCCAATAACTGCTTCTTGATCCATGTACAGATTCCTCATGAGTACAATTAAGTGCTCTGCTATACAAGGACAATCTTCATAGTCTGTCTTAGTCTGGAAGCTCAGCTGAAACCTGTCCACCATGGGTGACCCTGCCGATATCTGTAGTCCCTATAGCATAGCTTTCAGCATCACAGCAACATGCAAACCCCCACAGTATGGACCGACAGACATGTTGGGGAATACATACTAGAATAGTGAAATTGTTACATATTAAAATCTATTAACTATAAATTACATTTTACTTTCTATATAGTCAAGCAAGTAGACTTTACAATCCTTCTAGAATTTCTGAGGGTAGATTGCCCTTAAATCACACTTTGGGGTAGGAAATAGAGATACTAACAAATATGTATTCCAAATTGGAGTAATGTGTCTGCAAAGGTTGAGAAATAATGCGTTGAATGTGTCTGCTTTGTGGCAGTTGCCTTTCTTTTGATGTTCTTATTTTTCATTTAGGGCTGGGATTTAGCTCAGTTGGTAGAGTGCCACTCTGCAGTCTCTGAGGTCCCGAGTTCGATTCCCAGCACCGCAAAATGGGAGAAGGATGTGGCAACCCACACCCAAGGCAATCCTGAAACAGCCATTGAAAACCCTATAAGGGTCGCTATGAGCCGGACTTGACTCGACGGCACCTAACAACAACAACATTTTTCATTTGCCTATTTTTAATTTTCCAATCTCTAAGCAGCCTTGTGGAGCTGCAGAAAGCTTTAGTGAGGTCCAGCGATGTTTCTTGTTTTCATGGGTAGAGACCCGAGGAGCCTGCAGAAGGAGAAGTGGGAGAGGAGGCGCCCCTTCTTGTTTTGTGCCTTCTGTCTCCTGCCTCCCGCCCAGTGCTGTGCCCCAGGCTCTTGCCACACACCTTTTCTCCGTGTCCTGCTCCCCTGTGCACGGATCCCGATTCACACTCATCCCTGTGGCCCTAAGCAGCTGCCGTGGCACCGCGTATGTGGCATGCGCTCAGCAGATACCCGTGAGTGGAGCACGTCCCACTGCTTCTGTGACAGGGAGGGAACCAAAGTGTCTGCCTAAGTCAGACGTGGTCAGCAGCCTTCCAGGTCACCTGACAGGCCTGTGCTGTCTGTGATCAGGAAGATGGATGCATCTCCTCCAGGGATAGGGGCACACCTCCTTAAGAGTGTGTGACACTCCACGGCCTGGCTCTTTGGGAATACCTGAGGTTGGCTCACCTGTTCACACACACGCTTGCTGGCCACAAGGTGCTCTGCGTATCCCTTATCCCACTTTTGACTTCCATCAATGCGGGCAGATAGAGCGTCCTTCTCTCTCCATTTTACAAATGGCAGACGTGAGGCTAAGAGAGGTTTATGAACATGGCCAAGTCACACAGCTAGCAAGAATTGCAGCTGGGATTTGGCCATGGATCCTGTGTCGTACAGCTATAGAAGAGGGTAAAAAGCAGGCTTAGGAAGGCCATTTAATGGTCACACAGAAGAAGGAAGAAAAATATGCCAGAAGAAGTACTTCAGCTTCTCCTTAAAACTGAGCAGGTTTCTTCCTTTTGCTGTGCTGTTCAGATGTAGAGCTAAGCAGTAGGAAGGTGTTAACCAGGACCTTGATAAGCATGTGGGTCCTCATCTGTTCCTTTGGACCCCTGTGGCCTGTGGGACTGGGATGCTGTCTTGGAGAGCTGTGGTGCCTGCCTGCTGCAGATTGTCAGGGAATCTCAGTTTCTGTTCTTTTCTTTTCCTATCATCCACTCCTCCCCTGCTCTGGGGTCAGATGGGATATTCCGTAGCTTAGAGTTACTTCAGGGAAATTGGGAAGGATGTCCTGGGAGAGTAGGTGGAGGAAGGTAGGATGAAGGATGGTGACAGAAGCATCAATGTCATTTGTTGTCGTTAGGTGCCCTCGAGTCAGTATCCGACTCATAGCGAGCCTACGTACAACAGACGAAACACTATTGTCAGTGCTTCTCTGCTGTTCATAGGGTTATCAGTGGCAGATTTATTTTTGAGAGGAGGTTGCCAGGTCCATCTCCCAAGCCTACAGCACCTGGTGTTCCCAGGTGGTCTCTCATCTAAGTATTAACCAGGTCTGACCCTGCTTAGCTTCTGAGATCTGATGGGATCGGATGCCACAGGGCTATGGCTGCAGGCTCAATGTCATTAGCCCCTCCCAAAAGACAAGGGTGGAAAGCCAGAGGGCCACAGGGCAGAGCTGTCCTGTGGGGTGGGAGGGGAGCCTGGGAGTGGAGGAATGCTGCCCATTCCCTACTGGCACCTTGCTTCCACGAGGCATGTGTCAGGCATACCTGTCTAACACATTTGCTGGAGGACATGGGTTCTGGGGCCAGAATGAGAGGATCCAGATCCCACTTTGCCTCACAGTAGTTCTGACCATAGGCAATGTGTTTCCCCCTGGGTATTGGTATGCCTAAAGTGGGAATGAAGGGACCTGCCCAGTGGGTCCTGGGAGGAATTAAATGAGTTAATACTAGTAAAATTTTAACAGTGTGCTCAGCAGATTAATAGTAATAATAATAAGAAGAAGAAGCAGCTTTAAAATAAATACTTCGAGCCAGGTGCGGTGGCACACATCTGTAATCCCAGCAGCTTGGGAGGCGGAGGCAAGAGGATCTCAAGTTGGAGACCAGAGGCAGTCTGTGTTACTTAGCAAGACCTTGTCTCAAAAAGTAAAAAAAATGGGCTGGGGATGCAGCTCAGTGGTCCAACACTTGCAAAACAAGCAAGCGCGAGGCCCTGGGTTCAACCCCCCAGTACCATAAAAAATAAATAAGTAAATAAATAAATCCAGGCAGGTGCAGTGGTGCACACCTGTAATCCCAGCACCTCAGGAGGCAGAGGCAGAAGTATTACAAATTCAAGGTCAGAGGCAGCCTGCATAACTTAGCAAGATCCTGTCTCAAGATAGAAAATGAAAAAGGGGCTGGGGGTGCAGCTCAGTGGCAAAGCACTTGCACAAAGTGTATGTAAAGCCCTGGGTTCAGCCCTTCAGTACTGCAAAAATAAATAAATATTTCCTCTAGGCGATGGCCAGTATTGCTCTCCTTACCATTTCATAGGTGAGGAAACTGAGTCATGGACAAGTCAATCATGATACTTTAGGACATTCAACAAGTAAATGATAGAGCCTGACTGCTGGCCCAAGAGCCAGTACTCACACACATTCTCTGCCTCCCTCCCTCTTTCGTCCTCTTTCTTTATCTGACTGTCTCGTGCCCTCTCTGTCTCTGTCTCTATCTCTGCCTCTGTCTCTCTCTCACACACACACGTATACAAACACAAAGAAAACTTGCTGAGAGCCAGCTCAATAAGCCCAGAGCAAGTCACAGTGCAAAATCTCAGCCCGAGGTTGTCATTCTTATTAGAAAGGAGACCAGGCTGACCCTAAGGTCAGGACTGATCATTCCTTTTTTTTTTTTTTTTTTTGTACTGGGGGTTGAACCTAGGGCCTTGCGCCTGCAGGCTTCGCAAGTGCTAGACCACTGAACTGCACCCTCAGCCCATTTTTTTGTTTACTTTTTTGAGACAGGGTCTTGCTAAATTACACAGACTGCCTCTGGTCTCGAACTTGTGATCCTCTCGCCTTCTGTCTCCCAAGCCTCTGGGATTACAGGCATGCACCACTGAGCCCGGCAGATCATTCCCCTTACATCTTAAAGCCCTTCTCCCATGGACCCTGATACCACATGTCGATTGCAGATTTAAAGTCAGACACATTCTGGCCACAAACCTAAGCCTGAAAGTCTGGTGGTTAACTAACTAAATCTCTAATCAGTTATGAACTTGGTACATCGAGAGTGTTTGTACATTGACTTGCCCATCCCCCACTTTGTTTAACACATGTTCATTGAGCTGTTGGGTGAGGATCATACGAGGCCTGGGGGAACAGGGGGAAGACCCCACTCTCCCCATGGATTTGAGGCCCTGGGCTGCCTGAGGTGCAGACAACTGGAGTCTGGAATAATTGATCAAATGTAGTTCCACACCCAGGGCCTGGGGAGTCAGGGGAAGGAGGCCTCATTGAGCCAAGGGGAAGCCCAGAAGCTGCTAGAAAGCTGGGGGTGTTGAGCTGGTATGGGAGGCTCAAGGAGTCTCAGGCCAGTGAGCAGACAGAGGGGAAGGCACGGGGTGCTCAGGAGACGGGGGCGTCTGGCCGTAGCAGGGGAGCCTGGAGAGAGAAAGGAAGGGGTGGCAGGCAGGCGGGGAGATCTGGAGCCCATGTCCAGCTTTGACAGTGGGGACAGATTGGGAAGCAGGGAAGAAGGCCAGGACAAAGCCGCCAGGCAGGAGCCTGGCCAGGAGGTTCCGCCGACAGCGCCGGCAGAAGCTGAGGACCCTCTCAGGTCTCACGGAGGGAAGAGGCCTGAGATGCGGGAAGGCATGAGCCTGGGCTCAGTGATGCTGGGCAGAGGAGACAGGGCCGGCACAAGGGCCGCAGGCTCTGGCTTGGGGTGGCCAAGAGGCTGGAGCTGCCCCTGTTGTGCTCGCGCTGCTGTGGCAGGAGCAGGGCTGGGCGGCAGCTGCGGCAGCCAGGCCAGGACTGGGCTTGGGGGTGGGAAGACCGGGTGGAGGGTGAACAAGCGCAAGGGCTGCAAGATAGAGATGCTGCTGTGAGAGGTACCTGTGCTCGGCGTCCAGTATGACTGAGAGATGGTGGGCTCTTCCAGGCCAGGACAGCCCTGCCTGAGGCCTGGGCAGCTGGCGAGGGCCCAGGGCGCTGAGTGAGCAAGGTGTGGGAGAGGCAGGCAGGCGTGGAGCCCAGGCCTGCAGGCGTGGAGCCCAGGCCTGCAGGTGCTCACGGCTCTTCCCTCCTGCTCCTAGGCCCGCAGTGCCCGCTGCCATTCTCCGGGCTGGATGGGGCTGGCGGCGCAGTCTTCTGCGAGACGACCTCGGGCCCTGGAGGAGCTGCCGTCCAGCAGTGTCAGCTGTTCTGCCGCCAGGGCTTCTGGAGCGCGTTCCCCGCGGGGCTGCTGCTCTGCAGCCTGGACAGTGGACGCTGGACATCCCAGCCGCCACAGCCCCGGGCCTGCCAGCGTGAGTGGCCTCGGGGTGTCCCTCCTGCACCTGGCTCCCTCTCAGGGCTGAGTGCACGACTGCTTCACTTCCCCAAGCCACAAGTGGCCTTTCCGTGGACAGCCAGGTGGCACCGTGGGCTGGAGAGTGGAGAGCTGGCCCCGTGGGACGTTTCTTCTCTTCTACAAGGAGCAGATGTGCTTCACGGGTCTCTGGGGTTAGGCTTTCTTTGTGGCTGTCTGGGGTCATTTGCTTCTGGGGAGAACTGGCATCACCCCAGCTCTCCTGGGGTGTCTGGTCTGGGCAGACCAGGGGAGACGTTCAGCTGGTGGTGTCTCAGCAGCCCTGCTGGGGACCAGGTGTTGGTGCACTCAGAGCCGCCATCCCGCCTGTGAGTGGCCTGCCCCTGGCCTCTGCCCACGCCCACCTGGACCTCTAGGGCAAATGCCTGGCCCGGCAGGTGCCCAGGCCATGTGCCGGGAGGGTGTCAGTGCCATTAAACACTGGCCCTTTCTTCACACATAGCTCTTTCTCTTGCAGTCACATTAAACCCACCTGACACACACAGAGCATGTGCTGTGGCTGTGTGGCACCTCTAGACTCCTCTCACACCTGCCTTGGCAAGGTGTGGCTGTGGTACTCAGAGCCCATAGGAGAGAGGGAGGACAGCTGGGACCTCACACTTGGCCCACCCAGGGCAGTGGGAGGGGCATTGGGGAGAGAGACCACCATCCTGGGTTGTAGGTGGCCTCTGGAGAAGCAAGGACACTATTGTTATGTTGGGTGCCATGAAGTTGTCATCCAACTCATAGCGACCCTATGTACAACAGGTGAAACACTATTGTCAGTGCTTCTCTGTTGTTCATAGGGTTTTCAATGACGAATTGATTTTGGGGAGCAGGTTGCCAGGTCCATCTCCCAAGCCTCCAGTACCTGATGTTCCCAGGCGGTCTCCCATCCAAGGACTAACCAGGCCCGACCCTGCTTAGCTTCCGAGATCTGACGGGATCAGATGTCACAGTGCCACAGCTGCAGGCACTCTGGGCTATCGGGTCTTTATCCCGAGAAAGTTTGAAATGTGGTTTGGACAAGTCAGTGGGCTATCTCTTTGACTATGACTGGGTGGCCCAAGCTGAAATCAAGACCAGGCTGGCCGCTACTGGATATAGAACAAGGACGGTTGAGGTTTTAGCCACTGTAGGTGAACGCGGGGCTGCCTTGTATGACTGTGCAGATTGTACACTGAACAGCCCTAGAGAACTGACGTCTGCTGTCAGCCTGAAAAACCATGTGAGGTGGCCTTGTTTGTGCACAAAACAACCCAGGAGACTTTCCAGGGAGAGTGTCTGTGATCCCTGAGGAGCCCCCAGTGTTCAAGGCTTAGGTACGACTGAGCGTGTTCTGAGGGCGCTAAGCAATTCTGAGACACACCATCATGCTAGAGAGGATTTGGATTCTGGGCACCATGGTGCGAAATGGCCAAGCTGGTGCGTTTTAAGCTAAATGAGGGAGGGTTACTTTGCAGAAGAAAAAACAAACCAAGCAGAGAATCCTTAGGGCTGGTTGCTTTGGCCTGCTGACCTCCAGTGCTTGCCTGCAGGGCTGCAGCCATGGCAGACCATCCAGACCCAAGCGCACTTCCAGCTCCTGCTCCCCCCGGGGAAGTTGTGCAGCGCCGACTACACAGGCTTGCTGCAGGCTTTCCAAGTCTTCATCCTGGACGAACTGAGGGCCCGTGGCCTCTGCCAGATCCAGGTATGTGCCTGGCCTTCCCCCCAGGGAGGGCTTGGGCTGCAGCCGGGGTCACTGCCAGGGAACCTCAGGGCTCAGATGAACCTATGGCTCAAGTTCAACCTGTGATCCTTCTACCAATGGGCATACCTGGGCCCAGGTCTGGAAGGACATTTGGTGGAGGTTAGGTATGTTGTGGCAGAGGCAGAGCCCATTCTCATCTCTTCATGGCCATTCTTTCTGTGGCAAGATTATTAATTTGTCCTGCACCCTTATTATGGGCTATGCATTCCTTCCTATAGATTAGCCAACATGATCCTTATTGTGACCCTCTTCTTGCCACTTTGTGGATGAGGGAAACGAAGACTGGAGAGCCAAAATAATGGAGGTGGAGTCACCCAGCAGGAAGTGGGGTGTAAGCTGGCTGATGTGGACAGAGATGTGGTCACACACAGTGCTGCCACCGCCTATGGGGAAAGAGTCTGGGAACACGGGAGCAGAAAGGCAGGAGGCCCCAGTGCCTTTTCACTGCATCGTGGGGCCAGATGTGTTCCCTAACACTCCTGCGAAGAGGCCTGATGGGTGTCCCCGGAAGGAGACCAGGGCATGCCACCTGCAAAGGCATCCTGCCATGAATAATGGGTATCAGAGTTTCTCAGCTTCGGTACACAGAGCATGGGCGATTTGCAGCCACAGGTATCCACAAAGACGGTTTCACCCTGTCTATTAAGTCCTCCTTTGGCTCCAAGTTTGCTAAGTCACTGGAGCAGTTCCTTACTGGCACTTCATGTGAAGAACTTTTAGAGAGAAAGAGAGAAGAATTTTTAGTACATTGCCACAAAACAAAACATAGCCGGGCACGGTGGCTCACGCCTGTAGTCCCAGTTGCTCGGGAGGTGGAGGCGGGAGGATCCAAGTTTGAGACCAGAGGCAGTCTGCGTAACTTAGCGAGGCCCTGTCTCAAAAAGTAAAAAAAAAAAAATGGGCTGGGGGTGCAGCTCAGTGGTTCAGCACTTGCCAAGCATGCAGGCGTGAGGCCCTGGGTTCAACCCCCAGTACCACCAAAAACAACAACAACAACAACAAAAAAAAAAAAAAAAAAAAGAACCCCAGAGGGTATTGATTTTAAAACAAATCAAAACAAACACAAGTAGATTTTTGTCCTCTTATCCAAAGAAACGCATGTGCCATCAGTACCAATTTCTGAGTGTTCCTGGCCCTATGCTGGAGCTCCAACTCCACACCTCTGATCATGCCCAGTGGGCCTCACCAGCCCTCGACTTACAAATGAATTCCCTGCAGCCTAAGGAAGGTAAAGAAATTGCCCAAGATTCCTGATCGTTCAGTAGATCTGGGTCTGCGTGGACTCTCACCGCACTGTCCTTTCTTCCCTTCCTCTGGTCATGCGTCTTCACACTTAGCAGTGATCAGAATGCCTGTGGCCCAGAAGGCGTGGCTTTAGGATGAGCATGAGCGAGGATAATCTAATCCAACACGAGTTGAACAGTAAGGGCGGATCATACAGTCACAGGCTATTACATTTACTGGCATTTTAAAGGGACAATGAGAGACCAGGGAGGGATGCGCAGGGGCTCAGTAGCATCAGGAAGTGAAAATGTATCAGAAGCAGGGTGGGCAGAGAGGCGTGGTCCATGCAAAAGCCGTCAGGGCTTGCCAGCGGGCACTGCTTAGACTCACGTTCCTGCCTTCCACAGAGGCGGATGTGGGACCTGATCTCAGTTGTCGGCTGAAACAGTGCATTCTTCTGGCAGCTCTGAGTTTTCGAGGGAGGCATTTTAGGGGAGGGCCCAGGTCATCCTCCAGGCGTGACCCTGAGCTGCTGGAGACCAGGCTGGGGCTTGCTCATGTCTTCATAGCCAAGGCTGAGGTCCAGAAGCGGGCAGAGAGCCTGGCCAGGGCTCAGCTGAGGGAGCATTGTCTACGCAAGACTGAGCCTCTGCCCTGGGGAGCTCAGGCTAAGGGCATGACCAGAGCCACATGCCCAGCAGGGAGCGGGGAAAGAGCCAAGCCCTGCAGGAGGGTGGGCAGGTGGGGAGGAGCCGGGGAGGGCTCTTGGGGAAGCGCCATTGGAGAGGACCTGAGTGGGGTGAGCCTGTGGGTCTGCAGGGAGGAACCCCGAAGGACAAACAGGAAGGGTGCAGCTACAGCCAGGGAAGCTGCTTAGCGGGATCCATGAAACCGAGCGGCCCATGGGGGTGAGGGGAGCGAGAGGGACCCTGTGGGTCAGGGGCCTGGCCAGCACTCAGGGCCTTGCTGCCTGTGGCTGGGACAGCGGGCTCATTCTGCAGGGGAGAGGAAGTCCCTGAGGCCGGCAGAGGCCTGGCATGTTTTCAACCTTGTTTACACTGCTATGTGAAGAATGGGGCCTGGGGGCGCAAGGGTCAGGGCAGGCAGCCTCGCCATGGTCTGGGTGAGGGCAAGGTAGCTTGGGCGGTGGGTGGTGCAGACCAGAGCGTGAGACGCTGAAGGACTTGCGACAGAGTGGCAGGGGCCCCCAGGCCTGGGTGGTAGGTAAGGTTGTCGGGGTGAGGGAAGCACTGAGGAGACCAGGTTCGGGCTGCAGGGACTGGAGGATGCAAGGATCGCCATGCACAGACAGAGGAAAAGAAAGCTCACGCAGCGATGAGCAACATGATCTAGGATCCTGGGGACCGTGAGAGCTAAGGATGGTGCTGCAGATATGGGTGGAGTCCGGAGGCAGCTCGATCAGGGGCCCAGTGATAGGGACTTCGAGCACAAGGTGTCAGGGTGTGGCCGTGGGACAGAGGGCTGCTAAGTCAAGCCTTATCTTCAGAAGTAGGAGAGGACACACCAGCTTCTGGGGCAGACAGATCTGGATGCCAGCCTTGGCTCCAACTCCTCGCAGCATGACCCGGGCCTCCACCAACCTTGATGAGCCTCACGTCAATCATCCAGGCCTGGGGCCTGGGAGCACCTTCCTTGGAGACCTGAATTGATGAGATGATATGTGGCTCCAACACTGATGTTGTTGTTGGTGGTGCCGTTGAGTCGTGTCCAACTCATAGCGACCCTCATAGGGTTTTCAATGGCTGACTATTTTGGGATTGCCTTGGGAGTAAATTGCCAGGTCCTTCTCCCATTTTTGCAGTGTTGGGAATTGAACTCGGGACCTCAGAGACTGCAGCGTAGTACTCTACCAACTGAGCTAAATCCCAGCCTGTCCAACACTGATAAGTGCTCTTAATACTGCTGAGAGACTAACAGGTTCTGGAGTTAGCTAGAAACTGACAGGTTCTGGAGTTAGCCAAGAAACCACAGGTAGATAGCTGGAAGCCTTGGTGGCTTATCCGTGTACCACCTGGCTCCATCGCTTTCTGGCTGTGGGATTTGAAGCAGTTCCTCAGCCTCTCTGAGGCAGTTTCCCATCTGAAATGGGGGGTATGGGGGTGCCAGCTCCACAGATGTGTTTTGGAGATTAAACTAGCTCTTGCATTTAAAGACTCTCACTAATGAAAATTGTGCAAAAATTGTGCCATGTTGCCTTCTAAGAATATTAAGTGCCTGGAATGGGGAAGATTCTCATTACCTGGCAGCTATGAATACGCATGTGCACGCACTTACCTTCATGGTGGGGCATAGCGTAAGGACACAGTGAGAAGGCGCCATCTATGCAGAGAGCCCTCACCAACATGGAATCTGTTGTCACCTTGATTTTGGACTTCCTCTAGAATTTAGGGCTGGGATTTAGCTCAGTTGGTAGAGCACTGCACTGCAGTCTCTGAGGTCTCGAGTTCAATTCCCAGCACCACAAAAATGGGAGAAGGATCTGGCAATCCACTCCCAAGGCAATCCCAAAACAGTCAGCCATTGAAAACCCTATGAGGGTCGCTATGAGTTGGATAGCGACTCGACGGCACCTAACAACTAGAATTTAAGGGATAAATTTTTGTCATTTACAACCCACTCTTGTTATAGCAGACCGGGTGAACTAAGACACTCTTTCAAAGAGGAGGATGTGAAGAGGGAAAGATGTAGCTTGTGTTTGCCCCGGGACTGGTGTCAGGCCCTGGCCTTGGGCTAACGGGGATCCCAATGATCTGCCTGCCTACCTAGACCTGAGGATCCTGTCTGATGGACATTCAGTCATTCTGAAGGCCCTAGGTGGCCATGCTCAGGCTGGGAAGGGATGCCAGGCTATGTTGCCAAAAGGAAGAGCCAAGGATGGTGTGGGGATTAGAGACAGGAGTGATGTGTCCTGTAAGTATGTGCATGGTGAAGACGTTTGCAGGGTCAGCTGAAGTTGTCACCAGTAACATACAAGGACATGAGTTAGCAGTCTTTGGGCTTTCCATGCACAGAGCTGGCTCTTCCTACACCTGCACCTCTGGATGCTATGTGACCAGGAAGCTTATTTAGTGTCGCTGAGCCTTGTTTCCTTAGGTGGGGAACGGCATCCCTGATGCCTCATCTCTAAAAGCGCAGTGATGGAGGATCACCGGAAGTAACCTAAGCCTGTTCTGGCCTCTCGCACGGGCTTGACAAAGGCATCACTTTCTATGCTAGGTGAAGGCATTTGGGTCCCTGGTTTCCAGTCCTGTCTGCGACAACTCCTCAGTGCAGGTGGGATGTCTGACTGCGGAGCGTTTGGGAGTGAATGTCACCTGGAAATCACGGCTTGAGGACATCCCAGCAGCCTCTCTTCCGGATCTGCATGACATTGGTATGTTTTTCTGCACCGCCATCTTTGAGAAGCTTCATACTCCTTCCCTCTAAGTGCAACTGGTGAAGCCAGGGCTTCCTGTGATGATGCAGGGAGATTTGGACACCTGGTCTATGGGAGGGGTATGCATTAGAAATGTATAAAAGTTTTCAGTAGAGTTCTGGTCCATAGCTTACCAGAGTTAGACAGTGTTACGCACATGAAAGACGCTTTTATGAGCAACTTCTAATTCCTCTCCTGCTTCTCTCTGCTCAGAGAAGTGAGGCAGACAGTATGAAGGAGAGAGTGGAGTGGGGAGAGGACATCTTTATTGGCTTGTGATTTATGTCCCGAATAATTCTAATGATGAAACGCCTCAGACCCCTGCTGTTATCTAAAACTGGGCCCTTATAACATGAGTGAATTGAGAGAGCACGAAGATTTGAGAGGCAGAGCAGATTTTACAACGATGAGTATGCACTGTGTTTAACTCAATCTTTCTGCTAGTGTAGGAAATAATCCATATATTTGCTACCCAGTATTGAGGGTACCTCCCCCGCCTCTTCTATTACCTAGTGGCTAAGCACTCAAGTTGACTCAGAGTACCTGAAACTTACCTACTGTTCTATGAGGGAATCTTCTGGAATGCAGGACCTGATTATCGCCCAGGAAGCACGGAGCAAAGCTCCCATTCTCCTGAACTTTTCCTGCCATCCTGGCAACAATATTCTGGGTGAAAGGCATTAGGATCTGGGTGCGGTGGCGCAAATCTGTAATCCCAGCGGCTTGGGAGGTGGAGGCAGGTGGATCGCAAGTTCGAGACCAGAGGCAGTCTGCGTAATTTAGCAAGACCCTGTCTCAAAAAGTAAAAAAAAATGGGCTGAGGGTGCAGCTCAGTGGTCCAGCACTTGCAAAGCATGCACTCGTGAGGCCCTGGGTTCAACCCCCAGTACCACACACACACACACACACACACAAAAGGCATTATGAATCAGGGGTGCCCACCCACCTTCCTGCAGAGAGGGCCCGGATCGTGTGGGTATGTCTGCCACTGCAGAAGCTGAGACGTCCATCCCTGGCTTCAGTGTGGCTTCAGGCCAGGGGTTGGCTTTCCGGTAGCCCATTGTAGCACAAATGTTTGCTCCATGCTGGGTCCACCCCAGCTTCTCACATGGCGCTCATCTGCTTTCTTCCTAAGAAACCACAGGTAGACAGCTGGAGGCCTCAGTGGCTTATCCACATACCAAGGCAGAAGCCACAGCGGCTCTGGAAGGCCTTACTTTCCCTCATACACGCTCTTCCTTGAGATCCTCGCCAACTGCAACACTAGCACTTACAGGCCCATTGTGCAGATGTGAAAACTGAGGGGCAGATATGGTGCCTTCTGAAGGCTGAGGTGGCTGGGTGTCTGGATAGTGCCTTCAATCCATGACTGAGGCATTGTGTCCCATACCAAGAGGGGCTGGACTGGTGCAGCAGAAATGATAAGGGCCCGTGACCTGCACTGGAGTCCCACTTGTGCTTCTGACTCCTGTGTGACCTTGGGCCAGCCTGTCCCCTTCTCTGGGCCTCAGTCTGTCCCTCTATAAAATGCAAGAGCACATGCTGTCTGTGTCTCCTTTTGGCCAGGGTGTTCTGGGCGGCTCTGCCCCCTTGCTGCTCCCTGGCTTTGAAGAGAACCGAGGGATGACCTCTGCCTTGTCCTGTGTGTTACAGAAAGGGCCTTAGTGGGCCAGGATCTCCTTGGGCGCTTTGCAGATCTGATCCAAAGTGGCGCATTCCAGCTTCACCTGGATTCCAAGACGTTCCTGGCAGACGCCACCCTCCGCTTCATCCAAGGGGACAGCTTTGGCACCTTTCCCAGGACACGGTTTGGCTGCTTGGAAGGATTCTACAGAGTCTCAGCCACCAGCCAGGCCAACCAGGACCCTCTGGGGTGCAGTAGGTCCCCTCTCTCCTTGTTCTGCTATCTGTGCTTTGGGGGGCTTTGGGAAGGGCCTCTGAGCACTGCACAGTGGTCACTGTAGACACTCGGAGTTGAGAGTCATTCATGATCTAGTCCAGGAACGCTCCTGACCCTCCACTCTGGAAGGTGTCCCCTGTAGTCTCGACCTGTCCGGAGGCTTAGCCGCAGAAGAGGCTGCTGTGTGAAGCTGCCCTTGCTGCTAGGCCTGGGCCAGCTCGGGCTCTGGGGCTGGCTGCACTGTCTGTGTGCAGAAGGCCAGAGCCCACCTGCAGCCTGCGTGGGCATTTCTTGGTGTGAGTGGAACAGTCTCATTGACTACAATCCCCACGTGGCCATTTGCAGCAGTTCAAGACCCAGGGCTCAGGGACCTGATTCCTGCAGTGTGTGTGTGGGGGGGGGGGGGGGGGGGGGCGGGGTGACATTACTCAGGCTGGGCTTACTCTTGGCCATGAGCACCTTTGGTCGTTCCTTGAATGAAAGCTGTGTTGGTTTCCTATCGCTACCATAATGAATCACCACACATTTCGTCATTTAACAACAGCACAATTTATTATCTTAGAGTTTGGTAGGCTGAGTTCCAAGGTGGGTCCCATTGGCTAAAATCAAGGTACTGGCAGGTCTCCAATCCTCCTGGAGGCCCTGGAGGGGCTGTGTCTCCTGCCTCTTCTTCTTTTTTTCTTTCTTTCTTTCTTTTTTTTTTTTTTTTGCGAGGTACTGGGGATTGAACCCAGGGCCTATCGCCTGCATGCTTTGCAAGTGCTGGACCACTGAGCTGTGCTCCCCCGCCCCAGCCCATTTTTTTTACTTTGTGAGACAGGCTCTTGCTAAGTTACGCAGACTGCCTCTGGTCTCCAACTTGCAATCCTCCTGCCTCCGCCTCCCGAGCCCCTGGGATTACAGGCGTGCACCACCACGCCTGGCTGCCTCTTCTTGTTTCTAGAGGCTGGCGTGCTGCCAGCTGGGGCTTCCACTGTCATTGTCAAAGGCAGCAAGTATTGCAGCTTGCTGACCCTGCTTCCCTGGTCACATCTCCTTCTGTTTTAAGAATGCTCTTAGTTACACACAGCTGGGTAATCCAGGATGTTCCCTGATTATAAGGCCAGCTGATTTGTGACCTTAATTCCATCTGCAACCTTCATTCCCCTTTGCCACATACCCTAACATACTCACAGGTCCTAGGGATTGGGATGTGGACTGCTTTGCAGGCTATTGTTCTATGTACCACCAAAACTTTTTTTTTTCTTTTCTTTTTTTTTTTTTTTTTTTTTGCGGTACTGGGGGTTGAACCCAGGGCCTCGAGCCTGCATGCTCTGCAAGGGCTGGACCACTGAGCTGCACCCCCAGACCATTTTTTTTTTTAATTTTTTTTTACTTTTTGAGACAGGGTCTCGCTAAGTTATGAAGACTGCCTCTGGTCTCAAGCTTGCAATCCTCCTGCCTCCGTCTCCTGAGCTGCTGGGATTACAGGCGTGCACCACTGCGCCTGGCTCTACCATCAAAATTTTAAGGGTTTCCGGATGGGACCCCTCCCCCATGTGGAGGGAGAGGGAGAGGCATTTTTACTGAGCCGAAGGGAGAGGAGATGTTCTCAGCTTTTCCCTCCATTATTTACACTGGTTGCGACACAAAACCTCCCTGGCCTTCCCTTTTCTGAAATCCATGCCAGATTCTAAACTCCACACTTTGAGAAGCAGCTAAAGCCTCGCTCACACAACGGATGCACAACCACGTCCCGCTAATATTTACAGAAGGCTTCCCAGGTGGCAATGCGACTCTGCAAGCGTTTAACTCTTGGTGGCAGGGCAGTTCTCTGTTAGACAAGGAGGCTGAGGCTTGGGTGAAATGGGACTGTGCATCTGGAATGCCCCAAGCAGGCTGACTCAGAGGAAAGACGCAAGGTCACCTGACGGAGTGTCAGTGGTCAGGAGCACCAGGTCCTCTGGGACCAGAACCCATGACCTGCCTTCCACCTCACCAGAGTCGCCCAGACACCAAGACAAGACAAGAGGGAGGAGCAGGAGTGGACGGTGCCACCTGCTGGGGGGGTGAAACAAGGTCACCGAGGAGGAGAGTCCCAGAGAGACACCTGCCGCCATGTTCTCAGACTTTAATATGAGGCATCCTGGGCTCCACTGCCAAAGCCTCTGAAGCTGTGAGGGTGACTGTGTGGCTGGGTGTGTGGAGCGTACACAGGAAATAAGGGGCTGGCTGGAAGTCTCACCCTGAACTTTCTTCCAAGGAACTCAGTCAAGAGTGACTATCAGTCTCCCCACCTGGGCAATTGGTTGTGGTTGTTAGGTGCCATCAAGTCGGTATCCGACTCATAGCGACCCTCATAGGGTTTTCAATGGCTGACTATTTCGGGATTACCTTGGGAGTGGATTGCCAGGTCCTTCTCCCATTTTTGCGGTGCTGGGAATTGAACTTGGGACCTCAGAGACTGCAGCGCAGCGCTCTACCAACTGAGCTAAATCCCAGCCTCACCTGGGCAGTAGGAGGGGAAAATTAGCTGAGCTGGTTTCGCCTGAAGGGGAAAACCTGTGTGTGTACCCACAAGGGGGCCCTGGGAATCAGCAGTGGGCATTAGGGTGCCAAAGGCTTCAGCGAGCCCTCATGGGAGGTACGGGATGGAGCCTGAGGAAGAGACCCAGTGGTGTTGCTCAGGATAAACCAGCTCTAGCACAGGAGAGTTTTCTGTGAAGGCCCTTTTCCTGTGAAGGGCCACATGGCCAATATTTTTGGCTTTGTGGGCCACACCATCTCTGTCTCAATAACCCAGTCATTGTGGGAAGAAAAACGTGAGTAGGTTCTGGGAAGCCCTGATTTACCAAAAGGGAAGGCGAGCTGCATTTGGCTCACAGGCTGTTGTCAAAACAGTGTTTGCTCAAGATAAATCTTCAGCTGCCGGGCATGGTGGCACACGCCTGTAATCCCAGTGGCTCGGGAGGCAGAGGCAGGAGGATTGCAAGTTTGAGACCACAGACAGTCTGTATAAGTTAGCGAGACCCTGTCTCAAAAAAGTAAAAAATGGGCTGGGGGTGCAGCTCAGTGGTCCAGCACTTGCAGAGCATGCAGGCGCGAGGCCCTGGGTCCAACCCTCAGTACCACCCAAAAAAAAAGAAAAAAGAAGATAAATCTATATTCTGCTTTTCAACTACTGCAGCTTTTTCCTGACTCACAAAGGATTCTTAGTCATACCATTCAGTCCCACTCCAAATAGAGAGAAAGGTCCAGAATGGAATTCACAAAAGCACTACTAAAGTGTTGGGTTTGCCCTGTATCAGTTATGATGTCTAATATCCCTAGTGGGTTTCTGATATGGGGCCATACTAGGATTTCTCTGTCCAGAAAGTTTAGTGTTGCTGATCCCATATTATGAATGAGGAAACCAGGAGTACATACTTATATGCACTGCTAGGAAGCTGCTCTTTGAATCCAGACACACGTGGGCTTAATGCCTGGCTCCAACACTTCCTCCTTATGGGAACCAGAGAAGTCACTTGTGCTGTCTGGGCATAATCTGAAAAACAGAGATAAACACGTCTACTTTATGACTGCAGTTTGAAAACCATGAACCAATCCATGCAAAGCACATCTCTTGGGTCATAACCAGCTTTCAAGGATGATTTGTCTATTGTTAGCTGAGACTGAAACTCAGCTCTGACTACCTCCAGATTCTTTGCTCTTCCTCTGCATCACACGTCTTCCTGCTCAACAAAGGGGTTCTAGTGAATCCCGCCCTTCCATTCTGGGAGCTGTCCTTCCTGGCTCTTTTCCCTCTAAAGAAACATCTGGAACACAGATGTGAAGTTATAAGGCAGAGCATTGTCCCATGGAGATGAAGCAGGGATTCTGTGTGTCCTCTCAGAGGGGCCAATCTGGATGCCCCCGGGATGGCGCTGACTCAGGGGCCAGGAGAGGCTCACGTAGACATGGCGGCCTTGCTCCAAGACATGGGCTGTGTTGTGGAATGGAGGCTTTGCTTGCAGCTCCAGTGAGGTATATTTTGTTCACCCTCTTGCCTCGAGGGCAGCCACCTGGCGTTTTTGGAATTACCCACTGGCAGCCTTCATGACAGATAGGCTCATGAAGGAGAATCATAAGGAGGTTGTCGAGATGGCCCATGGTCCACTCTGGATGACATTAACTTGTACGTATTCACTATAAGTTCTTATAATCAAACTAGTTTCCTATGGATTTTTTATGAAGTAATGTGTTATGGCTTTTCCCTCCCTCCTTTCCTTGCTTTTTCCCTTCCATTCATCCATCCTCTCAAGCTTTAAAAATATAACTATGTGCCAGACACTATATCACATACTCAGAGAAGCAAAAGACATAGCGCCCCTTGGAAGGAACTCACGGTTCAGCTGAGGAAAGATGAGTGAGTGGAAAGCTAGACTGTCATGAAAAGCCCTTCCATCCCAGTCAGGGCAGTGAGAGAGGCATGCTGGGACAGCAGATGCTGGACGGGGTGGGGAAAGGTGAGTAGGAACTGCTGCTTGGAAAAGAGCAAATAGGAGGCAGGGCGAGCATGTGCCTGTGTGTGTCCATCCTGTGCCGGGGGTGCTGAGTGGTGAAGATCGTTCCAGAAATGGAGGTGGTGTCAAAGCAGGGAGTGGAGGTGCAGCTCGGCTCTCTGGAGACGGTGCCCGTGGTTGGGACAGCTGAAGAATGAGGTCTGTGGGGAACGTGGCAGGAGGTGGGCCAGAGAGGCAAGGGGCTTAGGGTGGCGATGGGACTCCATGGTTGGATTTTAAGCTGGGGACTGATAGGACCAGGGGTGGGTGGGCTTGGGTGAACTTCCTACGGGGTGAAGGACCGTGACGTTTCCTCACAGAGATTCTTCCTTGGCAGAAACAAGCCCAGCACGATCCTGGGGCTGTGAGAAGGGTTAGCGGGAGGCGCAGCAGGACCCAAAGCCTGGCCCAGCTCTCAAACTGCAATGTGCAAACTGTCTCCTTGTACAGAGCAGGGACGCGGGCGGAGGGGCTTTTCCAGTGATTCTAACGGAGGGTTGACGATGAGCACGCAGGAGCT
Source organism: Pedetes capensis (assembly GCA_007922755.1). Lineage (NCBI taxonomy): Eukaryota > Metazoa > Chordata > Mammalia > Rodentia > Pedetidae > Pedetes > Pedetes capensis. The sequence continues at coordinate 66,720 of VMDO01006800.1, forward strand.
GTGGTGGACTCCTGGTCTTTATTTATTTTTTTGTGGTACTGGGGGTTGAGCCAAAGTCCTCACGCCTGCATGCTCTGCAAGTGCTGGACCACTGAGCTGCACCCTCAGCCCATTTTTCTTTTACTTTTTAAGGCAGTGTCTTGCCAAGTTACGCAGACTGCCTCTGGTCTCGAACTTGGGATCCTCCTGCCTCTGCCTCACGAGCCACTGGGATTAGAGGTGTGCACCACCGCACCCGGCTCTGGTGGACTCCTGGTCTTCGGGGGAGACACCGGCCAAGGGAAGAATGATGGCCATGCAGCCACTGTCTTCCTCTGACCTGCAGAAGTGCCCTTTGGCTGGAAAAGACTCTGGATGTCAGGGGCAGAGGGGGAGGGGACAGCAAACAGGAAGCCTGGGGCTTGTTGGTCTCGCAGCAGAAGGTAGTTCCAGCTCTTCTTCCCATCCTCACCAGCACCCTGGCTTGTGGCAGCAGGGCCTCTCAGCCTGGCCAGGAAGCTTTTGTTTTCTTTTAGCACTGAACCTGGAGGGTGCTTACTCAAGAAACATTCATACTCCAGGCTGGGCGCAGTGGCGCACGCCTGTAATCCCAGCAACTTGGGAGGCTGAGGCAGGAGGATTGTAAGTTTGAGACCAGAGGCAGACTGCATCATTTAGTAAGATCCTGTCTCAAAAAAATAAAAAAAAGTGTATATATATGTATATATATATATATGTATATGTATATGTATATATATGTATATATATATATGTATATGTATATATATGTATATGTGTGTATGTGTGTATGTGTATATATGTATACACACATACACACACATATATGTACGTATGTATTTATATGTAGGCTGAGGGTGCAGCTCAGTGGTCAAGCACTTGCAAAACATGCAGGAGTGAGTTCCTGGGCTCAAACACTAGTACCATAAAAAAAAAAAATCACACTCTAAAATGCTGGAGATGATCGTCCAAACTTGACTCATGGAAGTAACGAAACTGTACTTGGAAGAAGGAACTCTGCTGGGGTAGACTGGGAAATGATGCTCAGTTTCCAAGACAGGGCTCTTGTTTCTAATTGACTCAGAAATGCCAAGTACATGCACAGACCAGAGACAGTAGTTGCTAAGTCAACACTGGGGCTAGGATTTAGCTCAGCTGGTAGAGCACTGTTCTGCAGTCTCTGAGGTCCCAAGTTTAATTCCCAGCACCACAAAAATGGGAGGAGGACCTGGCAATCCACTCCCAAGGCAATCCCCAAACAGTCAGCCATTGTAAACCCTATGAGGGTCTCTATGAGTCGGATACCGACTTGACGGCACCTAACAACAACAACAACAACAAGTGAACACTGGCTCCAACCCTGCCCTTCCTGCTCCTTCCTGCTGATTTATTTGCTGGAGGGAGGTGGTTAGACTAACAGATGGACCAAAGCCTTTGGTTTGGAGATGAAGGAATGACTCCAATCCCATCTTCAGTCACCTCACTGCTTGATCCACTTTGACCTTGAATCCAGGTGTCCTGCCGTCTCGGATGGGATGACACCTTTCCCACGGGGCTGTAAGATAACATGTTAAAGCGTCTGGCCTTGTGCTTGGCATATTGTATAATCTTACTTCCTCACCGCTCGTTCCAGAACAGCACACTAGGAAGTCAGGTCTGAGCATCCTGGGGCTCAGCTTTCTCATCTGTAGAATGGGGATAAATTACCACCTCCTGGCAATGATCTGTGAGTGCCCAGCAGAGTGCCAGGCATGGAGCCAGCACTCCCAAGAGTGGGCTGCATGTCAGCTCGCGCCTTTTACTAAGTAAAAGCTTAGTTCTTGAAGCTATTTGACAAACTTTCAGGAACACAACCCTGAAGCAAGAGAGAAAGCAGAAAGGTCCCTTTTCCACCCACTCTCTGAGCCTCCAGAATCTGCGTGGCTGAGTTCCTGCACTCGCCTCAAGGGGGAGCTCCTGAGAACCTAATTTAGGGACCTCAGGAGACACATCTCTCCAGGGCGCTCCTGGATTCCCAGCCTGTGTCAGATTAGACAGGGGAGGTGAGGAGTGTCTGGAGATGCCAGAACCCGAGAGACAGAGCGCCCCGGGCACTGGCAGGTAAGCAGTGTAGCCTGGGGAAGGGCTAAGGGAAGACACTGGCCTCCAGCAGGCCAAAGTTAAGGAGGCGCCGCTCTCAGAGTGAGCCTGGGGCTTTCTGAGTTCATCAAGAACTCTGTAGCTCTGACAGCAGGGACCTTCTTCGATCCTGTGGCCTGGGTGCCCGCTTTGCCTCACTCCTGTGCCAGGTGTGAGCAGCACTATTTGTGACCGCCTGACAAGGCCAAGGCAGGCGAGAGATGGGACTGAATTGTTGGAACTGCCCCGCAGAGAGGGGGCCCCCGTTTGGAAGAGTGAGTGTTGAGGTTGGCCACAAGAAAAGACTTCCTCGAATCCTTGAATGTCACAGGAATGGCCAATTACTGGGCACACGCGCGAGTCTGGCATGATGGCAGGTGCTGTGTTCATGCTCAGCCAGGAGGACAGTATTGCTAACCCCCATTTCAGTGGATTCAGTGGAATCTCAGAAAGGGTCACGACTGTATAGGTGTAGTGGCCGGGAGGCCTCCTCCGATCTGCCTGAACCCACCGTGCCCCACCATGCCCTTAGCTTTGGGAAGGGTTCCCATGGCAACCTGTGGATGGGGCTCATCTTTCCGGTCATTCCCCAGTTCCATCTCCTGCCAATTCTCCCTCCACTGAGCAAACCGAGCTCTGGGTCCGTGGCCGGCTTCATCTGGCCTTCTCCTTTGCGTTCTGTGAGGACCCCGTAGGCCTTTCTCTCTTGGGGAGTTTGTACCTGCCTTTCCCTCTACGTGGAATTCTATTCTCCTAGATCTTTTCCTGGGCTGGGATTTAGCTCAGTTGGTAGAGCACTGCGCTGCGGTCTCTGAGGTCCTGAGTTCAATTCCCAGCACCGCAAAAATGGGAGAAGGGCCTGGCAATCCACTCCCAAGGCAATCCCGAAACAGCCATTGAAAACACTATGAGCATTGCGATGCGTCGGATACCAACTCGAGGGCACACAACAAAAAGAAGATCTTTTCCTGGGGTCGTCCTCATCATGCAAGTCACAAGGGTCACCTCTCGGAAGCCCTTCCCTCATTAACATGCCTTTGGCCCCCTCTCTCCCTCTCTCAAGTTCCTGTCTGACTCTCCTCTTGTGTGAGCACATCAGCGCCTGGAGACCAGGGGCTGCCTCCTTCATAGCTCTGCCCTTGGCTTCAGAGCCCTAGGAACACTAGGTTCTTTTTTTTTTTTTTTTTTCTTGTGCGGTATTGGGGGTTGAACCCAGGGCCTCACACTTGCATGCTCTGCAAGTGCTGGACCACTGAGCTGCATCCCCAGCCCATTTTTTTTTACTCTTTGAAACAGGGTCTCGCTAAGTTACGCAGGCTGCCTCTGGTCTTGAACTTGCGATCCTCCCGCCCCCACCTCCTGAGCTGCTGGGATTACAGGCGTGCGCCACCACACTAGGTTCTCAATGGGTGCTCATTACACATGTGAGCTCAGGCTGACGTCAGGATTTCACTTGCCCTGTGGGCTGTGGGGTTGCAAGTGGAAAGCAAGTGTCTTATTCCTTAGCATTGTTTCTGTGTTTGTCTTTCCTAGTTAAATGTCCTGAAGGAAGCTACTCTTGGGATGAGCAATGTATCCCCTGTCCTGTTGGGTTCTACCAAGAGCGAGCAGGCAGCACGGCCTGTGTCCCGTGTCCTAAGGGCAGAACGACGGTCACCACAGGAGCCTTCCTCCAGACTCACTGTAAGTCCTGCGGGGGCTGCTTGAAAGGAGACGCCATGAAATGCAGAGAAGCTCAGCCTTGGCGCGGTGGGCATTTGAGGGTAGACATTTTCTTGGGGGATGATCCTGCACGTAGTGGAATGTTTAGTAGCTTCCCTAGCCTGTATTCACTAGATGCTGGCAGGATCCCCTCCCCTAAGTTGTAACAACCAAACGTGGCTGTGGGTATTGCCAGCTGTCTCTTAGGTGAAGGATAAGACCACCCACCGCTGAGTGCTACTACCTCCAAAGCACAGTAATCAATGGGACCGCCCTGTTTGAATACCCAGCCCTTCTAGGCTCTAGGCCAGCCTAGTTACCTGTGCTATCTCATTCTATCCCCTCAGCATCTCCTCCTGGTAAGTAACATAGCCCATCTTCTACAGAGAAGGCTAAGGCTCAGAGACGTGAAGTAACTTGGCCAAAACCACTCAGCTAATTCCTCTGGCCTTTGATCTTGGTTTCTGTCTGATTCTGAAACTTCTGGTTTTTATACGTTAACCTTATCAGGTCGGGAAGTGGGAGATATTTTCCGCCCATACTCCTCACCGCCGTGTTGCTCATCTTCCCTTTCTTGGCCCTGTGTTTGCTGGGACTAGATACGAAAAATCACATGATTTCACTCAGCCTTCTTAGTTCACAATCCCCTGGGTGGTGCTGGGTTTTTCCTAGCGAGGATCTATGACTTGCCTTGTGGCATATCCTTTCATATTAGTCTGAAACTGTGTCAACACGAGGCAAACTGTGACTGCCTACAGTGTGAATAATTTCCAGAGTGGTCGAAACAAAGCGATCATAGCCAGGCGTGCTGGTGCAAAGCCAGGTGTGCTGGTGCAGCCTGTGATCCCATTGACTTGGGGGGCTGAGGGAGGAGGATGGAGAGTTCAAAGCCAGAGGCAGCCTACACAACTTCGTGAGACTCTGTCTCAAAATGAAAATTCAAAAGGGGGCAAGGGCATGGCTCAGCCTTAAAATCCTTGCCTGGTATGTGTGAGGCCGAGGGTTCAACTCCTCAGTACTGCAGAAAAGAAAGAAAAATTTTAAGCAAATGAATAAATAAATAATAAATAAAATGAGTGATGGAAAGAGACCAAATCACTTTCTTTGGTAAAGAAACGGCCCACCCCCGTTTCCTTAGTCAGGAGAGCAATGCTCATAGGATAGTAATTCTGAGAAAGTCGAAGAGGGGTTCCCCTTGGGTGGGAGGAAAGTGAGAGCCTACCATTCCCCCGGAACAGAAGCTCCTCCAGCAACACAGTGGCCTTAATTTCCGTGTTGCCCCGATTCGTACACACTAACTCCAGCACTGGTTGGAGATGATGCCACATGCTCTCACTCTGCCCCGGAAGCACTTTCTTCAAAGACACTGATGCTATGCATTGACCCTCATTTCTGGAAGGGACGGGAAATGGCAGGGAGCAGAGGAGAGAGACTCAGCTTGGTAGCTGCCAGCCCAGCCTCATCCCTGCTGTCTGCTTCCTGGCACTGTCAACTAGGTCAGCTCCCTCCTAGCTAGAGGGGCCGCTGATGCCTCACTCAAGCACGTGTGCTCGTTCAGCCTGTTACTGCGTAGCACCAGAGACCAGGTGGCTTAAACGTGGAGCATCTGTTTCTCATGGTCTGGGGGCGGTGTGCTGGCATGACTAGGGTTTCATGGAAGGCTCTCGGGCCGCTTATGTCCTCACATGGCCGTGCACGGAGAGAGAGACTTCTCGTCCTTCTCCTTTTATAAAGGCATCAATTCCATCATGACGGCTCCGCACTTGTGAGCTCATGTCTGCCGAATTACATCTCAACGGCCCTCTCTCCAAATACCATCACATCAAGGATTACGGCTCGTATTAGTTAACTGTCATGGCTGTAGCAGGAAAACCAACCCAACAAACAGAGGGAAGAGGCATTTATTGGAAACTCATGGCTAGAGGGATCAGTTCATAATGGCAGCCGAGCAGGGATGGCAGTGCAGTGGCAGGCAGCAGGGCCCATGACAACCTTATATCTTTGCAAGCAGGAAGCAGAGAGGGAGCTGGGAGACAGGTCTGGGGTAAAGACCTCCAAAGGCCCACCCCCAGTGACGTCATACCACAAAGCCGAGACATGCCTCCAAAGTTCCATGACCTCCATCAACAGTGCCACCCTCTGGGGTCCAAACATTAAAGCACAGGACTTTGGGGGACTCTTTATATTCAAACCATGACAGGGCTTCACTTTATGAATTTGGGGGAGACACAGAAGTTCAGTCCACAGCAAGGCAGAACAACGTGTTCAACGTGAACAATGAACAGTCACCCCCACTTGATGTTCTGAGGGGCTTCAGTGACATTTCAGTGCAATAGCAGGGGGCTATGCTGCATCGTGCCTACAGCCCTACCACCCCGGTGTCCAGTCTCATCTGACCTGGGAAGCGAAGCAGGGTCGGGCTTGGTTAGTCCTTGGATTGGAGACCTCCTGGGAATACCAGGTGCTGTAGGTTTGGGAGAAGCACCCAGCAACCAACTCCTAAAACAATCAGCCAGTGAAAACCCTATGAATAACAGAGAATCCCTGTCAGATATAGTGCCAGGCATGGCACACTGTAGGCAGCGTTTCTTTATATTTATTGTACATAGGGTTGCCTTGAGTCAGACCCAACTCAATGGCATCTAACAACAACAACATGCAATATCATGGCCACTTTCCAGACATATCCTTGAATATAGAATCAATTATAGTGGACTGTTACCCAGGGTCAAGGCTGGAGTCTCTGGTAAGGTTCTAGTCCTATCTAAGAACTTTTCTGAGACATACTAATTCCATCCTTCTGCTGTTGAGTTGCCTAGTTTTTGCTGAAATCATACAGAAGGGAAGCTCATGGTAGGAGTGTCTGATGAGTTTTAAATGATGCCCAGAAATTACAATATTTCTTTAGTTTCTTTTTGGTGTTCGGATAGCTTTTAAAACTCCAATTCCTCTACACGGCTGAGGTTTGTATTCTTACCAATACTTTCCTCCTGTATCTCCTAACTTAGCAGACCCAGTGAACGGCATTTGAAGTCCTATTGATATCAGAGTAGCTGTTTTTTTATTTGTTTATTGATGCATTAGTTCATGTTTAGCATGTATGGCATGCAAAGCATTTTATTTTTAAGAATAGATTTTTAAACCTATCCCAAACTTATTATTGTTGTTGTTGTTGTTGTTGTTGTTAGGTGCCGTCAAGTCGGTATCCGACTCATAGCGACCCTCTGTACAATAGGGGAAACACTATTGTCAGTGCTTCTCTGCTGTTCATAGGGTTTTCAATGGCAGATTGATTTTTTGGGAGGGGGTTGTCAGGTCCTTCTCTCAAGCCTACAGCTTCTGGTGTTCCCAGGTGGTCTCCCATCCAGGTACTAACCAGGCCCGACCCTGCTTAGCTTCCGAGATCTGACGGGATCGGATGCCACAGGGCTATGGCTGCAGGCAAACTTATTATTAGTCAATGATTAATAAAACAACTAATAGTCTTGAGATACAGAAACTCAGCTGTTATCAAGTCTCTGGGTGCTACAAAGGATAACCTTTCTCCTACTTCCCAGCTCAAGAGAAACAAGTCAAGGAATTTGCTTTTTATATTATTCAACAAAAATTTGTCCAGCACCTGCTTTTTCCCAAGCGTGTACTTGGTGTATGCAGCCAATAAAATCCCTGTCCTCAAAGAATGTAGTAAGAAAAGGAAATGTGAGCACATAAACACTCTGGGTAATGGAGGTGGACACTGGATGCTGTTACGGCAGCTTTCCTAGGTCTTGAAGGATAGGGTAGGGAGGTGAGCTATGGGGCCAGGTGGAGGGAAGGACTTCTAGGAAGAGGAAGTCACTTGACCACAGGGAAAGAGGTAGCCAGCCAATGGTGGATTTGACTCATATTTACTTGTATTAAGTGTCAGAGCAAGGCACTGGAATGCAGTGGTGGGTACCCAGTCCCTGCCCTCATGTAGTTTCTAGCAAATGGGAGGCAGATGGTTATCAACCGCTCACTGACAAAAAAATGGAAATGGCATCCAAGCTCACTGCTGTGAAAAAGGAGGTGTCAGTCTCAAGGAGAAGGTGCGACAGCTGGACAAGGCCTCATCGGCAGGCCTGGCTATCTGGGTTGCTACACTAAAATAGCATAGACTGGGTTGTTTGGAGACAGTAGAGTTTGTTTCTCACAGTTCCAAAGACTAGAAGTCCAAGATCAAGGTGCTTAGTTTTGCTAATACAATGAAATACCTGAGGCAGGGCAACTTTATGAAGAAAAGAGGTTTCTTTTGGCTCATAGTTCTGGGAGTTCAAGGTTTTGAGTCTGCATCTGTTGATGGCCTTGCTGGCCAAGTCCCCAGGAAATATAGGATATCACACATGGCAAGAGGCAGGGAGCACATGGGTGTTTGTCTGTGTCTCTTCTGGTCTCTCTCCCTCTTCTGATAAAGCTGCCAGTATTCAATCGTGGGCTCTTCACCCTAATGATCTTATCTAACCCTAATCATCTCCCACCCCAATACCATGGTCAGGCTAATTTCCTACTCTTAATACCTTGACATTAGGGTTAAATTTCAACTTGAGGTTAGGGAGACAAGCCATATTGGAACTATAGCATGAAATGGGAGCCACCAGGTGGTAAAGTGTCCACACAGAAAAGACTGGGACAAGTGTGCACCAGCAGGGGGACTGAGGCTCAAAGCCTGTGTTGAGTAGATGGGAGAAGAGAGGTCAACGTGGTTAGGATCCTGAAAGCAGCAGATTGTATGTGGGGCTTGGGTGAATGTGTACGAGTTCAGGGGGGGAATGCTTTATGAGCTGAATGGGGAGCCTGGGTGTTGACTGGCAAGGGTGGGGACATTGAAGAGCTGTAAGCTAGCATGTCTGAGTCCAACATGGGACTGGCCCATCTGCCCGATGCCTGGAACACGGGAGTTGGGAAGGGGTGTAGGGGACTGTAGTCCCATTCCTGATGGCTGCATTCATTTCTTGTTCCAGGTGTCACCGACTGTCAGAGGAATGAGATGGGCCTGCAGTGTGACCAGGATGGCCAGTACCGAGCCAGCCAGAAGGACAGGGACAGTGGGGAGGCCTTCTGTGTGGACAGCGAGGGCAAGCGGCTGGCGTGGTCACTGACAGAAGCCCCACTTTCGGACATTCAGTGTCTAAGTATGTGCTAGAATTTGCCAGACGCAGTGTCTCCAGGGCTCTGCAGAAAGGGAGTGATGTGGGAGAGGCGTCTGTCTCCAGGTATCTGTTTTGAAAAAGATGAGCCTCCATAGAAGTTGGAAGGATAGTGGGATGAGCAAATACCTTCCACCTAGATCCAGTAATTGTTAATATTTGGCCCTTCATTTTTCAGACATCATGAGACCTCCTCCCTAAATACTATATCATGCACAATAGGTGAAGTTTTATAAAAAATCACCTGCCGAGGCTTCCTTTCTTGTAAGCAGCTTGTCTCTGTGGAGCTGGGCAGCATTTTTCCCTTAGTTGGATGTTGTAGGTTGCTGGGCCTCCACCGGAGGTGGGGGGGTCCTCAAACAGCTGAAGAGGGTGAGGCGCAGAGGCTCTCAAAGACACATTCCAGGGACAGCTTCAGAGAGGCAAATCTGTTTATTTTAAGAAGTGCCTCAGTTTATGTAGCAATCAGTGTGAAGTGAAGGTAACAAGGTATTATATCAGAATCGCACTATGTAGAGAGTGCCAATCAGTGTGCTTATTGGATTAGATTGCCCAGTAAAGCTTGGGCATGCCTCAGGCAAGTCCGGGGCATGCCCTAGGCAAGCCTGTGAAAAGAGGAAACAGGCAGGAGAGTACATGCGGACAAACAGGGGCGGCAATGGCGACCGTCCCATCACATGGGCCTGTGTGACTGGGTGTGCCTCAGGTAACAGACAAGTAGGCTTAGTGTGCTAAACCTGAGAGGCCCATATGTGGGCAAGGTATGCCTCATCCCAGCCCTTGTCCTTCCCCACAGTGGGTGTTAGGCTTTATTCTATAACTTCTTCGCAGAGTGACCCAGAGGCAATTGTTCAGCCTCTCTGATCCTCAGTGCTCCAGTGGCCTCCTGTCTGTTTCCTGAGACATCGTCCTTGAGATGTCAATGTCATCCCACAAGTCAACAAATACTCATCGAACATGACCTATCCTAGGCACAGTTCCTCAATGGGATAATGGGTAGGGAAGTCCCAGGCAAGCCTCAAGTCCTACAATACAAGAGACAAGGGGATCTGCAGAGCAGAAGGCAGAGCATGGGCTGTGGGGTCAGAAGTGCTTGGGCATCACTCACCCTCAGGGGTAAACTGAGGACATGAGTGCCTACCTTATGGGGGTGTTGAATGCATTAGCAACAACTCCCCTGCCAGTGGTAAAGAGTGTTTCAGGGCAACATGGAGGCTCAGAAACTAACTGCCTGGTTCCTCCTCTGTTCACAAGAAGGTGGGCAGAGACAGTCAGCAAGGTCCCTTAGTGCTAACCTCTTTGGAGTTGTTAGCACTGGGCTCCACCTCTCCACAGCCCCTCCCTCTGCTCAGGGGCCATAGCTTACGTCCCTTTCCCATTGGACAAGCTGAGTGAGCTGAGTTGGCCAGACTCAGTATCTCTGTGCCAGGAGCAGGCCTGGTATGTGTGAGCTTGCCATGCCCAGGGCACTGTGCGTTCAGCACGTTCCTACTCATGGTAATCCTAAGGGTACATATTATTACCAGCAATATTTTGGCTGAGGAACCAGAGACAATGACATTGAAGTGTTTATCTTCATCCCATAGTTATGATATAACTGATCTGGGATTTGGGGTGAGGTGGTCTGGTGGTTTCTGACTCCCAGACTCCCCTGATTTCCATTGCACCAATCTGTGCTTGGGCTGGAATTTAGCTCAGTTGGTAGAGAGCTGCACTGCAGTCTCTGAGGTCCCGAGTTCAAGTCTCAGCACCACAAAAAAATGGGAGAAGGACCTGGCAATCCACTCCCAAGGCAATCCCGAAACAGTCAGCCATTGAAAACCCTATGAGGGTCGCTATGAGTCGGATACCGACTTGATGGAACCTAACAACAACAACAATCTATGCTTCTACCTACATTCATCTATTTCCTCATTAAATATGCACATGCACACGCATACACATACTTGTTCACACCCATGCACACACACACACACACACACACACACATACACACGAACACATGCACACCTAGCCCACCTGTCCTCTAGGAAGGTTGGTTCAGCTAATTGTAAAATACAAACAAAATCCAAGTGAGAAATTACAATTTTCCAGTGCTCAGAGCAATCATTCCTCTTTGTTAGTGAAGAGCCTAACAAATCCTAAGGGTTGTCTTTTTCTTTTTGGTGGTATGTATGTGTCTGCACAGATAAACTGAAAATCCAACAAAAGTCTTATTTTTCTCAGTCTCCTCTGGGGCAGGGCTAACGGTCGTGGGAGTTGGGAGATCAGTTGGGCAGCTCCTTTCAAGGTGAAGAAGAGGAGTCCACAGAGGGGAAGCTATACCCTCCGTGCACTGGTGCTTGCCAGCCACTTGGGGGTTATTGCCTACCCTGCCTCACATCCCTGCTATGGCCCTGTCTGAGGATTGTCATATGCAATTTCTGAGGTATTCATAGCTTGCTTTGCCCAGAGAGAATGTTTTAATCAGCAACACTAGGAGCATTTGTGAGCCATAGCTCAGCTCTGGCAGCTTGGAGGATGCCTCCCTGAGGTGCTGGCTCCCACATAGCCTCCCAGGGCCTCCTCAGCATCTTTGATTTCTTTTCTTTTTTCTTTTTTTCTTTTCTTTTCTTTTTTTTTTTTTTTTTTTTGCGGTACTAGGGTTTGAACCCAGGGCCTCACGCTTGCGTGCTCTGCAAGTGCTGGACCACTGAGCTGCACCCCCAGCCCATTTTTTTACTTTTTGAGACAGGGTCTCGCTAAGTTACGTAGACTGCCTCTGGTCTCGAACTTGCAATCCTCCTGCCTCCACCTCCGGAGCCACTGGGATTACCAGCGTGTGCCACCGCGCCTGGTAGCATCTTTGATTTCTTATACAAAGCTCTATATTTAGCTTACCCTTTCTGGATGTACAGAGAATTTCCATGTTAATAAGTCAGCCCCACTGGGACTTCAGTTTGTCTACTCTCAGGATCCCTAGCTTGCTTGGATAGGCATTGTCTCTTTGGGACTGGAATTGCAGTCTCCCACTGGATGGAGGGTCTGTCCTTCAGAAAACACATAGGACTTAGAAGTCAGCTGTACACTTCCTCACTCAGGTGTCTCCCTGGGTGGGATCTGCCCTTTGCTGCCTCAGTTGCCACCTGCGGCCAGGCCTCCACTGTTACCTGCATGCCCTGCCATAGCCTCTTGCCTCACCCTTCAGTTCAGTGCAACGATTTCTCTATGGTGCTTCCAGCATGATTATTTTAAAAGGCAAATCTGCATATGCAATGTTCCTTAAAATTCTTCAGTTGTCCTCTGTTACTCTTGGGATGAAGTATAATTGCAGTATTACAGCCTCCTCTCTGGACTCCAGCCTCATTAGAGCGTATGTTCCTTTGGGGCTACAATTCTATCTCATTTCTTGTTCTACTCCAGGGTGGTAGGAACTTGTTGACAGGATGAACAAATTACTCCTCTTACTTGGGTTTCCTCCCAACTATTTCCTAAAGATCTTCAGGGAAGGAGATTTTCTCACCAAGTGAATTTGTGAGGCCATTTTTAAAAGCCCTGATACTCAGGGGACAAAGGGACTTGGCATTTAGCAAGATGTTAACCATATACCAGGTCATCCACGCTGTTTTACTTAATTCTCACTACCAGGAAATGGGCCCTCTCAGAGGGTGGGCTGTGTCTGAGGCCACAGAGCTGGGGAGGAGGGGAGGCACCGGGATCTGAGTTAAGGGCTGAGTCCTGCTAGGGTCCACTTTGCTCTGTTTCCTGCCACCTCTCTATCTTAAATTCCTCCTGCTGCAGCAACCTAGGGCTTTCTTTATCTTCTCTATGCTGCCTGAGTACATGTGCTTCTGCACAATGCCTTTGTTTACGCACAGAGCTCACCTGACCTTGGCCAGGGGACATAGTTCAAGGGGACCTCCCCTTTAACGGTAGATCTAGTTGCCTAATTCTGCTGTTTGTTGGTTGTGTTAGTTCATTTGTGTTTGTGACAGAGAAGCTGACCAAAACAAGTTCACAGAAGGCATGATCATTGGGAATCATGTTTGGCGGATGGCAGGCCACAGTGGGAGGCATGGTGCCATGGCAGGCAGCAGCCTCTGGCAGACCACCTCACCTCGTAGCAACTAGGAAGCTGAGGGAACACAACCAGAACCATTGGTCTGGGGTAAAACTCCAAAGGGCTGCCCCCAGTCACCCATCTCTTCAAGGCTAGAATTTGCCTTCCAGAGTTCCATATCCTCCACCAATGATGCAACCACTTGGGGAGCAGACATTCAAACACAGGGCCTTTGGGAGACATTTTAGATTCAAACCATGACATTCCACCCTGGGCCCCCAAAGGGCATGACCATCTCCTAATGCAAAATGCATTCAGTCCAACTTCAAGGGTCTCTAAAGTTTTAACAGTTTCATCCATGTTCCAAAGTCTGAGTCTGTAGTCTCCATTGAGACTCAAGGCAACATTAGCTGTGAGGTCCTAAGAAACAACATAAAAAAAAACCCAGTTACATAATTCCAACATACAATGGCACAGAGCAAGCATGCTTGTTACAAAAGAGAGGAATGGGAGCACAGAAAGGAAATATCAGTCCAAAGTAAGACCAATATCCTGCCGGACAAACAAACCTTGTCAGTTCAAGTCTGGTATCTGGCCCATGTGAAATTATCTGGCATCTGGCAACATTTTGGCTTAAACAGGCTTGGTAGCTCTGCTCCCATGACCCTGCCATTTGCAACACACATGGCTCTTTTGGGCTGGCCCAACTTGTTGCTAGCACCTTCCCTCAGCAGATGTTTCACTGTATTGGCATCTCCAACACCTGGGGGTTTCATTGCAACTTAGGCTTCACCCTCAAAGCTTTATGCATCAGCCCTTTGGGGATACTCCACCAGCATCTGACCCTGGTACACTGCCTGCCTTTACAGGCTATTTTCTGGAATCTAGGTGGCAGCATACATAACCCAATAACTCTTACATTCTGCATGCCTGTGAAACTAGTACCATGTAAATATCACTAAGGATTGTGGCTACCTTGAGTGGGAGCTGGGCCCTTTAGAACCAAAGCTGCAGTATTCTCTGTGTGCCTGGGTAGAGAAACCACTTCCCCTTTGCAGCAGGGCCTGCCAGAGGCACTCACTTTTCAGCCGTTCTCTTTTCAAAGGAAGGTCTTTCAAATGAAATTTTAGTTTTATACTCTGGTGTCTTCGATGGAGGGGGGATCTGGCCAAATCCTTCTTTGCCCCAGGAGTTTTTCTCCTATTCCTACCTGTAACAGTGCATATCTTTTTATCAATTATCACTTCTTGCCCAAAGTGGCCCTGTCCACAGCGGTCTTAAACTTGCCCTTCCCCTATGGCTCTTGTCTTCTTTTTCTCAAATCCTTCTGTTCTGCTGTTTTCTGTCTTTTTTTTTTTTAATCATAAATCTGGCTAAACTCAACAAACAACAACCAACATACAGGCTCAACATTATGGTGCCTTTATAATATTTCCTCTGCCAAGTTAATTAGTCCATTACTTTTAAATTCAGCCTCTTAAATCCTTAGGACAAGGGCAGAACACAAACTCTTTGCTAGAATGTAATACAAATGGTCTGTAGCCCAATGCCCAATAGAGTCCTCATTTTCTTCAGAAATCCTGTGAGCCTCAAGTGCCCTTATACTGGCCAAGGTATTCTGGTCTTCCTTACTACCACCAGAACTGCACTCAAACTCTACTTACAACATACAAGAGTTTATCTCACCCCATCTTCAAACTCTTCCAAACCTTCCCACATACAAGTTCCAGCAGGCTAAGAAACCCATGGTCAGTTGCCTACACAACCAACTATCCCACTCTCTGGTGCCATTTTTTGTGTTAGTCAGCTGGTGTGTTTCTGTGGCAGAGAAACCAACTGAAACAAATTTATAGGAGGAATGATTTATTGGAGGCTCACATTTAAAGGATGCTAATCCATAATAGCAGGAGGCATGGTGTCAGGGCAGGAAATGGCAGCTTTTGGCAGAGACCCTCACATCTTGGTGATCAGAAAGCAGAGAAAGTACAATTGGAACCATGTGTCTGAGTTAAAACTCCAAAGGCCCACCCTCAGTAACCCATTTCCATGAAGCTAGAAAGTTCAACAAAGTTCCATAGGCTCCACAAATAGTGCTACCATCTGGGGGCCAAACATTCAAACACATGACCTTTTGGGGGACATTTTAGATTCAAATCACAACATTGGCCCATGTTGAAGATTGCATATACCATGTCATGTACCTAAATACAGGTACATGCTTGCTATTGGAATTACAGTATTGTTATGTTCTCTCCTGGTTCCTAGTGTTGTAATGATGCTGTTAATCATTCATTTGTCCATAGACCCATTTATGCATCCACCTATCCACTCAACAAACAGGGAACTAGTATCTTGGTCACTATACTGGTTTGTGAGGGGGTTCAAATATGATCAGAATACTCCTCTCCTCTTGCCCTGAAAGGAGACAGGCACATAAATAACCATGATTACAATGCAAGAGCCATAGTCAAATATGTGCTGTGTTTTCATGTTAACTCTTAGGCTTTCCCTAAGGCATTTGTAAATATCTGCTAGGGAGAAATTTAATACATGGGAAAATTATACCAGCAAACTAACTCAGTGTTCCACCAGCAGCTTGGTTCATGGATTGTTTCTGCTCTGTTGGCAATGAGCTTCTTTATAGGATGTTGAGAGGACCTCCATCATCAGGGGCACATTTCTGAGGATTGACAGGTTCTCTCAGTGAATATCCAAATTGACTGTAATTCAGAAGATTTTAAATAGAACCTGAAGGGTCATTCAAATTTTGCTTAATCTAGAATGTTTGAGCGTGTGGTCTATACCAACCTGGACTTAGGGATACCCCGATGGGTACAGTGTGGCAGTCATTGGACTGGAGCTTATAGTCTCAACAAAGTACCAAGGAATATAAAAATTAAGAAGCAGGGAGGAGCTAAGAGGAGAAGGGTGAGTATGGGCTGAGCACATGAACTTGGTAACTTCAGTGATCACTATAGAAGGGCCACTTTGTAAACTTTTCTACATCAACATTTTTAAAGGTTTAAGGCATGTCATTTCTTTATAATGCTTCCTTTTGCCAACTCCAAAAGGAGCAAACATTTTTTATTTTTAGGTTTCTATTATGATAGCTGAGAAAAGATTGCTATGGATGGGCTACATATATCTTCTACCTAGATTTATTTGCTTCCTCATTAAACAGGAATGAATGTATTGATTTGATTAAAACTAATGTAGACACAAGGCTCATTTATAAAGCAATGGAAGTGCCTGATAATAACTTCTTACCTACATGTGTATAATGACATCTGCGAAGAACAGGTACTCATGGGCTTTGGAGCTTGTAAATAAATCTTACTTTTAGATAGGAACTTGCAAAATATTGGCATACTTGGGCATCTGTGGCTTAGAACATGGTCTCATTCCTTCACAGTTACTCTTCATGCTTTCTTGTTTGGTGAGGAATGAGTCCCAAGTCACACAGTCCTGGAAAGTTATCTTTCTTCCTCTGTGATTCCTGAAAAATGGACCTCAAGTGTGTTGATGGTAGCTAGAAAAACATATGCTCATCTATTTCTTAAACAAATGCTGTTTTATAAATGCCTGAATCACATGATACATCTCCAAATGTATATGAACCCATGTATACATATCTGTTCATCTTTTTAAAAATAGATTATCTCATTTCAGAAAGAATTCACTTTGTTTTAGGGAAAGAATATTTTCAATAAAATAATTATGTGATATAATTAATAATCAAGGACAAAGATAGGGAAATATGAGTTTAGGCAGAAAAAATCAGTAATAATGAGAAGAATTGAGCTCACAGGACTTATATCATATTAAAAATTCCTCTTATTTCCTGATAATGAAATAGAAAAAGGAGACATAGTAAGTTGTAGCTCTCACCGTTAGATATTCTGCAGCATCCTGGAGTTCCCTTAAAGAGGAATTGCTGTGCTTGGCACATTTGTGTGACCAAAGGTCAGGTGGGATGTAACTTCTTGACTGTAATGCTCTTGTTGGCTATCGTGACTTGACTCTTATGAAAATGCCCCATGGCATTTTCCTTCACGGTTGGGTCTGCTTTATTTTCAGTGATGCAGAAATTTGAGAAGGCTCCAGAGTGGAAGGTGATCTTTAATGCCAATGCTTCTGCAATGGTCAGGTCCAGAGTCCCTGGGTCTGAATTCCCACTGGTGCAGTGCCTGGAAGGTAAGGGGTGTGGGGAGGTGGGCATGTGGAGAGTGACACAGACATTTGTTCTGCTGGTGTTGGCGAGGCAAACCAAATCAAACCACTCAGACTGTGATGACAAAGATAATTTCTCAACAACACTGTGAACCAATTGATTTCCACAACGCATGTTCAATTCATAACTACATTGCAGTTTATCATACATCTACTACATGCCACAAATTATACTAAATGTCAAGGAATAGAAGTGAACAAACTTAGTTCATTGTGTAGCTATCTGTCTAGGTTGGGATGTTTCTGTCTACTAAGAAGAAGGAATAGTATTATTTACTGAGCATGTGTCTTCACAAGGATTATCTCATAATCCCACAACCATCCATAAAGTAGCCATTATTATCCCAAGTTATAGATGTGTAAAATATGGCATTGAGATTATAAGTGACTTGTTCAATAACACAGAGCTAACAAGCAACAGAACTTAAATTGAAACGCAGGCTAAGGATGTTAAAGCCCACAGTCTTTATGCCTCCTTGGGAGACCATGTGTAGTTTAGTTGTTTAGTAATGAATGCCCTGAGGATGGATCTGTTTGGATATCTTCTGTTGTTAGGATGAGCATATTACTATTGCTTATCACAGATACAGTACAAGGCATGAAGGAGGGGCTGGACAACATTATTTGCAGGACCAGTGGTATTTGTAGGAACTGGAGGGATGGTACCAAGGGGACAACTGAGTAGACCTGAGCAGCCAGCACCAAGAAAGCAAACCTACTGGGTATCTATGGCAGGTATTTCTCCTGGAAAGGAATATTGTACACATACACATATATGCACTCACACACTGAAACCCGGGTGCAGGTATAGTCAGGGCTAAGGGCCTTGGTGGCAATCCACCCCCGAGGCAATTCTGAAACAATCAGCCATTGAAAACACTCTGAGGGACCCTATGAGTTGGACACAACTCCATGGCACCTAACAAAAACAAAAGGGCCTTGAGCGGGAGATTATACTGGGCAGCCCAGCCTCATCCCAGAGGTCCTTAGAAGCAGAAGCTGAAGGCAAAGAGTGTCAAAGAGGCGGAAGATGAGTGGCCTCAGCCTCGGCACTCCAAGGGAGGAGGAAGGTCCTGCAGCCTCTAGTTGTTCCAAAGGTCCTGCACTCATTGTTGTTAGGTGCTGTAGAGTTGAGTCCAACTCGTAGGGACCCTCACAGGGTTTTTAATGGATGATTGTTTTTTGGGGGGATTGCTTGAATTATAGAGATAAGCCAGTGGGCTGAGAAAGAAAAAGAAGATGCAGAGTTAAATGGAATGAGGTGAGAAGACAGGACGGGTCCTTCTATTACAATCAGGGCCTGGTCTGTTCTACCAGGCAAAACTCAGTGACTGAGATATGGTGACAGGAAATAGGCAACAGTTTGAACAGGACAGCCCTGTCGGGAAAGTCTAGCATGATGGAGTCCCAGCAGACAAATGAGAGCAGGGCAAACCGAGGTAGGCAGGATTTGCAGATAGGTGGGGGTCCAGGCGTTCAGCCTTGCATTGGTCTTCTTGGCCTGCCATAACAGAGGGCCACAGACCAGGTGGCTTCAACAACCAAAGTTACCTTCTCACAATTCTGGAGGCTGGAATTCTGAGAGCAGGGCACTGGTGTCATCTTCCCTGCGTGGTTTTCCTCTGCACATGTCTGTGTCTTAGCCCCTCTTAGAAGGAAACCACTCATACAGGGCTAGGGCCCACCCTAATGACTGCACTTTGCACATTATTATCTCTTTAAATGCCCAACCTTTAAATGTAGCCACATTCTGGGGTACTGTGGGTTAGGACCCCAATGTATGACTTTTGGGGGTGTAGGCCACAGTTGATCCCATCACCAGCATCAAGATTTTATGGCAGGTCACAGGGCCATTTAACAGGAAGGAAAATAAAGCTCATTATGGCATTGAGAGTGCTCGGATTTAGCTCAGTTGGTAGAGCGCTGCGCTGCAGTCTCTGAGGTCCTGAGTTCAATTCCCAGCACCGCAAAAATGGGAGAAGGGCCTGGCAATCCACTCCCAAGGCAATCCCAAAACAGTCAGCCATTGAAAACCCTATGAGGGTCACTCTGAGTCAGATACCGACTCGACGGCACCTAATAACAACAGTGGCATTGAGAGGGGCGGGTGCTAGTGGTGAGAGAAGGGGGACACAAAGTCCCCTAGAGAACTGAGTGGTGTGAGGGGAAATGGGTGTGGTCTGGGGGGCATGAGCTGGGGGGACTGTGCCTAGGGCCATCTGGAGCAGCCAGAAGGGAGAGTGCTGGTTGCTCTGATCTGGCCTGGAATTCTTGCTGTCTTGACTGGCCTTGTCCCTGAGCCTGAAGCTAGGATCTCCTTGTGATGAGGACCAAGTTCATTCAGTTGAGGGGGCAGGTGGGCTTTAGAGCCAGAACAGGTGGAGCAAGGTGAATGATTTCCTTTGGGATCTGAATGGGCCAGGCAGTTTGTGGGTAGAAAGACACCTTTTGCTTCTTAGTGCCTAGTTCATGAGGGCCTTGGAACCCTACGATACTAAGAGGGAAGTGGGGGGTGAGTGAACCCCTAGAAGTCCATCTTTACACACAAGGCTTGACGGTAGAGCTATGGCCTGTGAACTGTCCTGTTGGTGAAAGGGAGCACACTCAGGCATCGGGTGGAGGGGCCCCGGGGACTGCTCTGCCACCACCTGGCCACATGGACTTGCCAGGTCTTAGCCTTAATCTGTCATCTCTGAATTTACCTCTTACTAATGCAGGAATTGGTGCTGGGATTTAGCTCAGTGGGTAGAGCGCTGTGCTGCAGTCTCTGAGGCCCCAAGTTCAATTCCCAGGACCGCAAAAACGAGAGAAGGGTCTGGCAATCCACTCCCAAGGCAATCCCAAAACAGTCAGCCATTGAAAACCCTATGAGGGTCGCTATGAGTCAGATACCGACTCGACGGCACCTAACAACAACAACAACAACAATGCAGGAATTGGGGCTGGGATTTAGCTCAGTTGGTAGAGTGCTGCTCTGCAGTCTCTGAGGTCCTGAGTTCAATTCCCAGCACCACAAAAAATGGAAGAAGGATGTGGCAACCCACTCCCAAGGCAATCCAGAAACAATCAGCCATTGAAAACCCTATGAGGGTTGCTATATGGCACCTAACAACAACAACAATGCAGGAATTGGGGCTGAGATTTAGCTCAGTTGGTAGAGAGGCTCTGGAGTCTCTGAGGTCCTGGGTTTGATTCCCAGCACCACAAAAATGGGAGAAGGATGTGGCAATCCACTCCCAAAGCAATCCCGAAACAATCTGCCATTAAAAACCCCGTGAGGGTCACTATGAGTTCACTTGACTCAACAGCACCTAACAGTGCAGGAATCAGTATGAGTCATATGTGGGAAATGCGCTAATGATAAACACATTTGTAAGTTGCATTATTTTACTTAGTAAACCTCCTACCTCGGGTCATTAGTTTCTATCACTATTCATGAATTTTACAGGCTCAATATGGCCCAAGTATTTAAAACATAGTAACTCCACTTATTTATTAAACAAGCTTTCAGAGCCCTCTGTGTGCTGGGCCACATGCTCCATGCCTAGGACAGATGTGAACAAAAGCAGCCTTGGTCCCTGTCTTCATGAAGTGTGGGACCTCCTGTCACTGGGGGGCCCTTGTGAGAAAAGTGGGTTACATTAAAGGTCATTAGAACCTCCAGGAGGGCCCATCAGCTTCTGGTGGAGCAGGACAGCCTGGAACTTAGTTGTGATTTCAGTGTAGCTGACTTGGGCCTCACACAACAGAACTGCTGTGCAAAGGGGGCTCGTCTGAGGCCGGTGCAGCTTGGTAACCACAAAGGTTCTGAAGTGTGATGGGACGGATTTAATCCTGGCTCTACCTGGGGGCTGGGATTTAGCTCAGTTGGTAGAACACTGCTCTTCAGTCTATGAGTTCCCAAGTTCGATTCCCAGCACCTCAAGGACGCAAGGGAGAAGGATGTGGCCATCCACTCCTGAGGCAAACCTGAAACAATCAGCCATTGAAAACCCTATGAGGGTCGCCGTGAGTCTGACATGACTTGACGGCATCTAACAACAACAACAACCACCTGGTCGGTTTGTGACCTTGAGGGGCTGAACTACAGTGTGCTTCAGTTTCTCCCTTGGCAAGATAGGGGTCAGTGGTTCAGTAATACAGAGGGGCCTCCCCCGAGCCTGAATTGCCTGGTGTGTCTTCCATCAATGACTCCCGGATGTGTCTGTGTATGTGTGTGTTTGCGTCTATGTGTGGATGTTTGTGTGTATTCAGGGGAGTGTACTTGGGTATACTGTGTGTGTGTGTTTGCGTGTGCTTATGTGTGTCTGTGTGTGCTTATGTATTTTTCTGTGTGTGTGCCGGGGTGGGGAAGCAAGGGCAGGGCACCTGTCTGTCTTGTCCTCAGCGTTACCTGAGACAGCCAGCTATGACTGTCCCCTGGTGCTTGCAGATTGTGAAGAGGACGAGACGTGCAGCTTCCTCACGGTCACCAGGGCAGGGGCCAAGTTCTCCTGTGATCTCTATGCTTGGACAAGCGACAATTTCGCCTGCACAACTTCTGGCCAGGTGAGGTGACAGCCGTGTGGTGGTTATGCGCCTTTGCTACTCTGTGTCAAACATGTGCTGATGCCCCTCGGAGGGGATCAGGCGACGGGATGAGAATGTTGATAGCCAAGCCCTGTTGCCTCCATTTCTTCAAAATGAGGAGACTTTGGAAACTGTAGCACAACAGGCCGGAGACTGACTGAGGAGGAAGTGACGTCAGTCAGGAGCAGTGTCATTTCCCCAGGAATCAGTTAGAAGAGAGCTTGAGTGTCCAGTACCCACTTCCTGTTCCCCACCACTTCCCTCAGCAGAGCCTGGGCCCTCCGGCCATGGGTCACTGTCCAGATCCTTAAGTGCCACCTGCCCCTCTGAGCCCTCGACCTCAGCATCTGTTCCATTATGGAAGTAAAACAGGATCATACCCACACACGGTGCCGAAAACAAGTCAGAAGGGATAAGCAAGCATGTTGGGATCGCTGGGGGTCTCACCTCACAACCTCCAGGCTTCAGAACCCTCCCCTGACAGACACTCAGCGCTTACGAGGACTCCACTGCGCTGGCTCCTGCCTCTTTCCCCTCTCCATCACTTCCACTCTCACTGGACCACATTCTCAAAATGCACCCATGGAATTCCAGGTCTGCATGTCTGCTATTTCCTCTGCTGAAAATCCCCCTTCCTTCATTTCCACTTGACCGACTCTTACTCATACATCAGAACCTCACCCAGATTCACGTTTTCAGAAAACTTTTCTATGTCCTGCTTTCCAGTAGAATGAATCTCCCTCTCCACTGTATCGATCTCCCTGACTTACATGGCTGCTTGTGGCTACAACCCACTCAGGGGTGAGAGTTACTGCTATCCACCCCAATAGACCAGGAGAAACCAAGGAACAGGATAATGTCTCATTTGTCTTTGCAGCCCCAAGCCTGGCCATGGCTGTTGTTGTTGTTAGGTGCCGTCGAGTCGGTATCCGACTCATAGCGACCCTACATACAACAGGCGAAACACTATTGTCAGTGCTTCTCTGCTATTCATAGGGTTTTCGATGGCGGACTGATTTTTGGGAGTGGGTCATGGTTAGAGACTGGTAAACGCATTCTGCATGGAACTGTTCAACACCCCAGCATGATAACGCAGCCTCTTTCCATCCCCAGGAACAAGACGCCCTGGGGGACGTGAAGGCTACCAGCTTCGGAAGTCTTAGGTGTCAGGTGAAAGTGAGGAACGGCGACCCAGACTCTCTGGCTGTGTATTTGAAAAAGGGTATGTTGGCGACGGGGGGTGGCCCAAGGCCTCCGGGACTGCCCTTGGTCATGCTTGGATCTGGTTCCCAACAGGATGCATTTAGCAGGGAGCAAACTGTCCACTTCCCTGACTCCATGCCCTGGGCCAGCTTCCGTCACATCCAGCCCGTGGCAGGCTTGGCCGGCTGAGAAGGGTTTCCATTTTACGTTAGTGTGGGCCTTCAGCTTTGATCTTAACCCAGTCTGCAGGGGATGTGAGCCTCATTCTGCAGGTGAGTTGCTAAGCTGCAGTGTAGACGCAGAGCCACCATGTGCGGGATCTGGGCAGAACTCGCCAGCCTGGCCCGCGTGCCCTCAGGCAAGGCCCTGCTGCCACCTGGAATGTGGGCATCCCAGCAGGTCCTGGGCCCCGCTCCCTGTAGCGCCCCTCCAAGGCCTTCTGACTCCTGCAGCTTCTCGCTCTCCCCCTCCCTTCCCTGGACATTCCCACATCTTTCCCTCCCATTCAACCCAGACCCCGAAGGGCTTCCTCTTCAGCCCTGCGTCAGGGCACTGGCTCCAATTGCAGTGTTTGTGCATTGCCCGGGGGCCTCACAAACTGCAGATTCCGGGCCCGCAAGTGCGGGAGGGCTGCCATGCTGCATTCCTAGTCACCTGGGGATGCTGCTGGTCAGGACCACACTCTGAGTGGCAGGAAGGACCTTTCATGGGTTCCAGCGCCCTCTCCCATTCAGCCCTTTGCTTCACCTTCTCAGAAGCTTGCAGGCAGGCACAAGGGGGAACAGAATCCCCTTATTTATCACACAGTCTTTCCTCTTGTCACTTGGGCCTTGGTGTGTCCGTGTCCTTCAGCTCCTCCATGCAGATGGGTGGCAGGGGCACAGTCGGGAGCACCGGTAGCATGTAGATGGCCAGCAGCGAGCCTCCCCAGAGTCCTGTGGCCTGTGTTCCTCTGCCCTGCCATTTGCAAGGCCAAGGAGGTGCCCGCCATGTGGGGCTTGGCTCTGCCCTGGGGTTGGGGCTCTTTCCATGTCCCTCTGGGCCTCTGCTTTCCTGTGGGTCCAGGCTTGAGAACCAGGGCCCTGAGTCCACTGGCCTGCCTGTGCTGAGCCTGGCTCAGCCCCGTGCTAGCCGTGTGATCTTGGGCACGTTCCTGAACATCCGGGCCTCTGCGTTGTCACCAGGAAAGCAGGGGTCCTACCTGGACTCAGGTGTGGGGAGAAGGAATGAGGGGCTCACGCAAAGGTCTCAGAGCTGTGCCAGGCACACAACTAGGACTGGAGAAGTGGCCACTTTTGTTCTGGCGAAGAAGTTTCCTGGTGGCTGCGACCAGAAGGCAGCTACCGGAAGCTGGAGCTGGGATGTGGGTGTTGGAACGAGGGGATCGGGAGGGTTTTCCTCTAGGCTCTGCAGCTCAGGGCAGGTGGCTCATGGCGGACACAGCAGACCTGTGGTAGGAGCAGGTGGCCGCAAGCAAGACAGTCCCTGGCAAGCCCACAGCCTCAGCTGACTCCGCGGCAGTGTTCAGCCTCGGCAGGGGCCAGTTCCTGTGTCCCCCCGCCCCTTGGTCCTGGCTGAGCAGAGAGTTTGTGGGTTTCTGTGATCCATGGCCAGGGCCCCTAGGATTTCTGCTCCAGAGCACAGGGATTGTTTTCTAAAAGTAAACACCAAAATAAACAAGTAACCGCTACTAAAAATCTTCTCCAAAGCCATAATTTAGTCTTTGGTCACATTTTTAAAACTGCAGTTGTGTTTCTTAAGGGTCTGTTGTTCTGTTCTTTTCTTCCTCATCTCCTGAAAGTTGATCCTTGGAGGAAGATTATAAGGAAGATTGAGACCTGCTTGGTTGCCAAAATAACTCCAGGGCAGACAGGGGCTTGCTGTTTTTGCTTTGCTTTGCTGTTTTGTTTAAAGCGGAGATGGGCAGAGGCAGTGCGCTGGCTCCTGCTAGGCAGGAAGGGAAAGGCAGCTGGAGTTGGGGCTGAGATGGGGGCCGATCTGGCTCCAGGCTCCCACCTGCCTCCCTGTCCTATCTCCCATTTCTGATCAGGGGCAATTTCTCAACTTACTTGAAGCTCAGTCTCTTTTCTGTAAGATGGGGATAAAGTGTCATCACTGAGGAGAAAAGAACACACTTTCTTTACAGGCCTTGGCACCTGTAGGCAGTTAGTCATGTCCCATCACATCCCTCCCTCTAAGGGACCTAGGATATAGGACCAAAGAAAGGCACAGAGACTCCTAGCTCGATCTGTCATCCAGCATGGTCTTCTGTCTGTGCCTGCTGTGGGTCTTGAACCTGGCAGAGGGGCACATGGTCTTTAGCATCAAAGGAAGCCAGTGACCAGGGGCTCCTCAGAGATTGTCTAACCCAGCAGTCCCCAACCCTTTTGGCACTAGGAATTAGTTTTGTGGAACAGTTTTTCTATGGACCCATGGGGCTGTGGGGGCTGGGATTTAGCTCAGTTGGTAGAGCACTGCTCTGTAGTCTCTGAGGTCCCAAGTTCAATTCCCAGCACCACAAAAATGGGAGAAGGACGTGGCAATCCACTCCCAAGGCAATCCCCAAACAATCAGCCATTGAAAACCCTATAAGGGTCGCTATGAGTTAGACACGACTCCACGGCACCTAACAACAACAACAACAACAGGGATGGGGGGTGTTGATCTGACCAGAAGTGGAGCTCAGGCAGTAAAGTGAGTGATGGGGGGCAGCTGTAAATACAAGTGAAGCTTTGCTCCATGCATGTCCATGGTTCAGTGGTTGAGGAACCCTGGTCTAGCCCAACCCTTCATCCATAGACGTCTAGAAATAGGCAGCATCTTGCTACCCTCTGCATCCAGGCAGAACCTCCCTCAAATCTGAACAACCTCCCTGATCTGCCCCAGTGTCTGGGACCTGTCCCTGACCCGGGCCACTCACTATTAGCACATTCCATAGCTTGTCACCTGGCACCCACTGGTGACAAGTGCTTTTGCGGCCCTGTGGCTGCAGCTGTGAGCAGAGTAGAATCACTGAGTGACCAAGAAATGAATTCAACGATAAGATCATTTGGAAGGGTGCTAAGTGCTTAGGTGAGAGTGAGCTGGCACAATGGGCCCCGGAGGATCTGAGCTGCCTTTGTGTGGTCAAGGAAGGCGCCTCAGAGAAGGGGACTCTGGAGCTGAGACCTGAGGAGGGGAAGGGCCCCACAACGCAGAGATCTCAGAGTTCCTCCAGGAACTCTCCCTGAGTGGAGGGCACCAAGGCCGGTTGAGATGTGGGCCACAGTGCCTGGCCAGCACTGTCCAGAAGAATTCCACAGTGGCGATGACAGTCTGTGAACCTGTGCGGTCCAAGGTGGTGGTCGTCGGTCATGTGTAACCACTGAGCACTTGCAATGTGGTTCTTGCATCATTAGCTTTGATCCAATGAAATCTACGTGCAGTCACACATGCTAGTGGGCACTGACTCAGACATCAGGGAGCTATGTGGGGACTCAGCTGACAGGGGAGACGGGCACTGTCAAGTAGCTAAATGTGGTGGGAGGAGCATGGAGTCAATGTAGAGGCCCAGGCAGAATATGGAAGAGGTTGAGGGAGGGGGGGTGGGTCCCAACTGTGACAATCGAGATGGCCCTGGGTGCTAAGTGGGGCTTCAGTGGAGGATGGGTGGTGGCTGTTTGTGACATAGTCACACAGTGTGCAGGCTGAAGGGACCCAGCGAACCCCTGCTTGGAGGGAGGAGATGCTGCATTTGGAGATGCACAGCGCAGCTGCTGGGCCTGAGCTGGTGCCGGGCATCTCGAGCAGGGCAGCCCTTTTATGTCCAGGCTGTCTTCATCTGCTCAGCATTCGTGAGGATAACACGTTCATTCTCATTCCCTGGAGATGGGGGAGCAGAGGCTCTAAAGGTTTAGAAGCTTGCTTTGTGGGGGGCTATCAGGTCTGTCCTTGTTGTTTTTGTTGTTAGGTGTCGTGGAGTTGAGTCCTACTCATAGCAACCCTCATAGGGTTTTCAATGGCTGATTGTTTCGGGATTGCTTTGGGAGTGGATTGCCACATCCTTCTTCCCTTTTTGCAGTGCTGGGAATCAAATTCAGGACCTGAGACTGCAGAGCAGTGCTCTACCAACTGCTCTAAATCCCAGCCAGTTCTGTCTTTAGGTCTGTCTGAGTTGGAAGCTGTCCCGGGGCCATCCCATGTGCCTCTCTGCTCCTTCAGGCCCTGATGTCACTGCAAGCCTGGGATACCACTGGGCTGATGGACGGTCAGAATGAGGAGATCACGGGCTCTGGATTTCCTTTGCCCACCCCACAGCATAGACCCTGGCAAGACAGTTCACCTGTCAAGTCTCTTTCCTCCAAAGTGATGTGAGCGTAAGAACAGGATAGTCATATGCCTGCAAACTACGGAAATTTTTCACATTTGCAAAATAGTGCTCTAAAAATAACAGGTGGGCGGGAAGACAAAAGTTAGGAACAGACAAAACCCAGACGATGCCGTTTTTAACCAGAGACTTGGCAAACACAATAGCAATCCTACTGAAAATGCTCGCACAGTTTTTTTTTTTTTTTTTTAACAGGAATCTTGGGTTTCTAGTAAAGAAATGCTGCAGACTGTCAGCAGATGAGGTGCTTGGAAGGCAGCGTGTCGGGAGGGGTGAGGCTGCTGAGTGATGGAGATGAGGCCCAGTTGCACAGAGCGAAGGGTGGGGGCAGCATCTGCCCTGGAAAGGCAGAGCCCGGGGCCACTCTGCCGCAAAGGGAGGCGCCGTGCCCAGTCCTGCAGGTCTCTGTAGCTGGCTGTGTGCAGAGCGCTTGTCCACGCTGCATCCCTCGTGATATCTGGTGGCACAAGGCAGTGACCCACGGGGGAAAATGGCAGCTAGAGCAACCAAGGCCATTTCCACGTGCTGGCGGCCTCGCTGCCCTGTCTCCCATGTGTTCAAAATAATCTGTGTTATAGTAACTCAGTTAGGGGACAGGAGAGTGGGGACTGGGACATAACACAGGGAAAGCCTGGGGAACAGCAAAGCTTCAGCAGTATTTACTGGGAATAATAAAACCATTAACATATACCAGTTGTCCAGGGCTGCCCTTTAGATTCTCAGAGGTGAGCAGGGATTTGTCCAGGGCTGTGGCTTTGGGGCCATGGCCTGGCTGGCAGCACCTGCCTCAAGCACAGCCCAGTGCAGAGACTTCACAGTGCAGACAGTGTCTTGTCTTCGCCCATATTTGCCCCAGCATATTCGGAGCTGACTGGGCAGGCAGCCATTTGTGATGGGAACCCTCTGTTCAATTCTGCAGGGTTCTGAGGTCTTTTAAATCTTCCTCCTGCTGTTCCTCAGGCCAAGAATTCACCGCAGCAGGTCAGAAACGCTTTGAACCAACCGGGTTCCGAAACCTGCAATCTGGGTTGTACAGCCCTGTGGTGGTCTCAGCCTCGGGAGCTAGTCTGACTGACGCGTACCTCTTCTGTCTACTCGCCTGTGACCGTGACTCCTGCTGCGATGGCTTCCTCCTCATGCAGGTCAAAACAGGTAAGGCCGAGAGGGAGAGCTGGGCTCCCAAGGGCTGGGGAATAGGTGGGGATGCAGAAGCCAGGACACCCCACATGGGGCCTGGCATGGGGAGCAGTGACCACACCCAGGCAGAAAGTAATGTCCATGCACCAAGGCAGGGACAAACTCTGACCCCTTCCCATGCCACATACGGTGCCAACCACTTCACATTGTCCCCTAGTTTGTTCCTTACAGTTGGACAAATAGAGGAAAAGAGGCTGTGAGGGTTCTGATTATTTGCTCAGGGTTGTGCAGCTTGCAAGGGCACAGGGCTGGGGCTGGAGGTGTCTTCAGCAACGTCTGCTGCCACCTGGGAAGCCTGGCAGGTGGCATCTGGTCAGACACTCTCAGCTCCCTCCTGTTGCTCACGCGGACTTGTTGTCTGTTCCCTGACCACTGTCTGCCAGGTCTGTGTCGCTTTTAGTGGCCTCTCAGCACTGTGGAGGCTCTTTTCTCCATAGAAATAAAAGCAGGTACTTGGTAGTGTGGCCTGGTGGCTGGAAAGGGCCTTTGGTGCCATAGAGCTGGGTTCTTGCCACTGCCCTATCACATTCTAGCTTTGTAATTTCAGACAAGTTGCTTCAGTTAAAGTGCAATTTCCTTGCCCATAGAATAAGCAAACGAGTCTTTCTGTCTGGCTGTTGGTGCTAAGGTGGCAGGCTTGTGGACTGGTCTCCTCGTGAGCTGCTGGCTCAGTAGCAGAAAAGCTTACCCAGGCCGCATGAGAGCCAGCTCTGCCTTCACCTTAGCGTGACAGGTGGTGTCTAAAGAGTGAAACCATCACAGTAGTCTGATCCATTTCAGTGAGGCCCTCACCTCAGTTAACAAACTGTCGAGGGTCACTGTGTGTGTGCAACTCAAGGCGCTGCATGTTAGGAAGGGAGATGAGGGGCTTCAAGTTAAGGGAGAGGCAGGGAGGACTGCAACCTTCACCCATTCGTTCACTCACTCATTCACGCACGCATGACATCGGTCAGCACAGGGATACATGCTTGTCCAGGCTTGGGAAACAGGGCTGCCCAGGAGGAGGCCTGGTGGAGGCTGAGAGCGTGGGAGCCTTGAGCGCATTGGAAGGCGAGACTGAGGGGACTGGTGGCCTTCTGGGAGAGGAAGGCACTGGGCTGTGCCTGGTGGGATGGAAGCATCTAGATGTCGAGAGGGGAGGGTTGTCTGGTCCACAGTGGACATCCCTGGAGCCGAGTCAGATGCTGGGAGACTGTTTGAAGAACATTAGCTAAGATGTTGGGCTCAGTAAGCAAATGTTCATTGAGCACCTACCCTGTCAGACCCACTTGATGGCGTTAACAACAGCAACAAAACCATGTGTGTCCTGGAGCTGTGACCAGCCTCAGGGCTTCATGTCACTCCCTCAGGCTCAGGGTGCAAGGTCCTTCCTGAAAGCCAGAGCCCATTGTCTACACATTCAGGGGAGCCCTGGCCTGCCCACTCTTCTTTCCTTTCCTCTTTTATTTCCTTCCTTCCTTCCTTCCTCCCTTCCTTCCTCCCTTCCTTCCTTCTTTCCCGCCTTCCTCCCTTCCTTCCTGCCTTCCTTTCTCCCTTCCTTCCTTTCTTCCTTTCTCCCTCCTTTCCTTCCTTCCTTCCTTCCTTCTTTCCACCTTCCCTCCCC
>VMDO01006801.1:0-96791 GCA_007922755.1 Pedetes capensis
TGTATGTATGTATGTATGTATGTATGTATGTATGTGTGTATGTACGTATGTATTTACTTCTTTGAAGTCCTGGGGCAGTTGAACCCAGAGCCTCACACATGCTAGGCATGTGCTTACTACTGAGCTGCCATGGTACGCACTTTTATTTCTTTTTTTATTTTGAAACACGATCTTGCTAAATTGCATAGGCTGCAAGTGGTCTTGAACTCACAATCCTCCTGCTTCAGTCTCACTGGGATTACAGGTATGTGCTACCATGCCTGGTTTATAAATTATTCTTAAAGCCATGAAACTTAATGAGATCACCAGGGAATGCATGTAAATACAAAAGAGAAATGTACTTATCTCCAGGGTCTTCCAATGTGAGAAATCAGGAAGAAGATGAAGAACCAGGTTTTTAAAAGAGAACTTTTGTAAGGGCCATTGATGAGGGAGGACATCAAGTAGAACATAGTGGCAACCAAAGGACAAAAGAGTTTCAAGGAAGAAAGAGAGAGTAACTAGGTCAAATGTTGCTACTGGTCAAGGTAAAATAGAACTGAACATTAGTCATTGGATTTAGTAATGTGGAAGTCATTGGTTATCTTGACAAGAACGGTTACAGAGGAGTGAAAAGGAGAAAAGTTTTAAGACAGAATGAAAGATGAATTGGAGATAATGCTATTGATCAGGGTTCAACAAACTATGCCCAAATGCTAAGTATGTCCTGCCACTTCTTTTTATAAATAAAGTCTTATTAGAACACAGCTATTTGCTTGGGTGCTGTCCCTGACTGCTTTTATATTATAATGGCACAGTCAAGCAGTTGTAGCAGAACCACTGACCTGCACTACCTAAAATACTTACAGTTTGGTCCTCTATAAAAAAATTGCTGGCCTGTCATATAGACAACAATCTTGAATTTTATTTTAAAAATCAGCATAAGTTAGTCTGTATTGAGGAAACAAGGTAAGAGTCAGGAGAGAAATTTGTCCTACAGGGAAAGATTGAGCTTGATTGTACAGAGAGCACAGTACTGAGTTGATGGGCTGTTCCTTATAACATTTGTTCAGAGATATCACTTTAAAATACTTCAGAGATATCACTTCAAAATATTCTTAGTAGAAATATTTTACCATTATCTGTATGTTGTAATTCAGAGATTTGGCGATGCCTTGTTTTAACATAGAGGTGGTATTTACATGTCTGGAAGCAATGTCTTCTATACTATCCAGGTCATCTTCCTCCAATTTTTCTTTTTTTCCGTTTTGATTTTTCAGATTTTGAAGGATAGACAACAGTTGTTTTGTTCACTAGGCCAGTACCAGGAATGTGGGTGAAATATGTTGCAAATGTGGAGTACTGCCATTTCAGCTCAATTGCAGCAGCACTGTAATCAGTTTAAAAGAAGAACGTGATGTGGTCTGGTCCCAAGGAATTTGATATCTGAGGATAAAGAGAAGACAGGAACATGCATTCATAAACAGTACAAGGCAGCATGTGATAGTAACAAAAGTAACTAAAGTTTCTCCATTAAGGCTGAACTGTTGATCTTTCCTGTCTACAACTTTCCCCATTCCAGTAGATAGCAACTCCATCTTGCCAATTGCTCAGGCTGAGCGCCTTGACTCTTTCTCCCACGTTGTTGTTGTTAGGTACTGTTGAGTTGTGGCTAACTCATAGCAACTCTCATAGGGTTTTCAGTGGCTGATTGTTTCGGGATTGCTTTGGGAGTGGATTGCTGCATCCTTCTCCCTTCTCCTACATTACATATCTAGTTTGTCAGAGAACATGGTTAGCTTTGTCTTGAAGGTACATCCTAAATTTATCAGGTCTCACCATCTCCATGGTTACCCTCCTCTTTTCCTTACCTTCTTTGCTTGAAGTCTCTATCATCCATCACCAGAAGCACAGTGGTAGCAAGCATTATCACCCACAAGCTGGGCTGGTGTCTTTTTGCTCTACTTGGATGGGCATCATGAATAGACAAGAAGTAGCTCTTCTGGTGTTAGTAGTTCCAGGATCCTAAATGTCAAAGGCTTATGGGCTGGGTTGATGGGATCAGAGGTTTATAGCTCTAATCCTTGAGCACTAGTAACTTATGACACCAGGCCATAGAAGGCAGAGACTTACAGCTCTAGATGCTTAGGTTTGAGGCTTGTAATTCTGGCTTCTGATTGCCAATGGCTTGGCACTTTGTGGTTAGCAATATCCTTGACTCTAAGCAGCATCTAATGACAGCAGCAGTCAACAGCAATCAGTGCCAGCTAATATTAACAGCTATTGAGCTTTGGATATCAGGGCCCTCAACCTTCATGTCTTGGCAGCTCCCAGGAGCTTCCAGCTACCAGGGCCTTTACTCTCTCACCCCACCTTCAGCCTTTTGAAGCCCTGGTTCTCTACCTTCTCCCACCTTCTCTGTACTTCCACTGTCCTTTGTCATCTCTGCTACCTTTGCTCCCTGTCCTTAGCCACTATCTAGAACTCTTCAGTTGCTTTCTCACTGCTACTGCTGTGGCTGCTGCCACTGCTACCACCAAAAGAGATACTGCTACCACTTCTGCTGCCTTCCTACTTCTGTTTCCACTACCTCTGCTGCCACCATTGCCACCCCTCTGCCACTCCTCATCATGTTACCAGCTCAGCCCACTCTACTTATGATAAAAATCACAAGTAAGCAAAGAAAAGAACATTTGAGAGAATGTTTTTATTGGGTGTAATATTGTAACAACAGTGGGGAACATAGAAAAGTATTTCCAGACTGACTAGAAAAGTAAGTTGAACAACCTCATTATATAGCCAGGAGGGTGCATGTGGTATGCAAATGAAGGATTGTATTTACACCAATTACAGCACAGCTTCCTGTTTCATCAATCATTGGCTTCCTGTTGAGTTATTGAAGAGGTACTTCCTTTCCCGTCTTGAGGACAAAGAGCTGCAGGGTCATCTTAAAGTTCACCAAGGTTTGTCTTACCTGGGATTTTGCTTTCAAAGGATGATGAGGGTTGTCTGGAATAGTTGTTACTAGGGCAAGGCCTTCTGCAGCAGGAGTCTTGGCTTTAGTTGCAGCAGTCCTTGGGGCTGGAGTGTTCTTACAGTGATTTTAAAGTATGCTAAACAGCCAAGCTGCCATGAGGGCAATCTGGCTGGTTTCCATGAAAGGGGCTGCTTGGCTGACAGTTCCCTGCTCAAGGGTTCCAGGCAGAAAGGAAGGGTCTATCCAATGCCATTCAAAGGCCTGAATGGTTTGCTCTGAGTGGTTTCACTCATTCACAGGTAAAAACAAAAATTAAAACAAAGCAAACTAACAACCACAAAAAATTATAGGGTGCTCATAATAGAGACTTAAAGAAAACACTGGGGGCAGTGGTGCACATTTATAATCCCACTGACTTGGGAGGCAGAGGCAGGAGGACCACAGCTCAAGACCAGAGGCAGCCTGTCTCAGGATAAAAAATTTAAAAAGAGGGTGGGGTGCAGCTCAGTGGTAGAACACTGGCAAAGTATACAGCAAAGCCCTGCATTCAGCCCCCAGCACAGAAAAAAAAAAAAAAAAAAAGGACTTAATGCTCAGCACAGAACTAACATTCTCAACAGCACTTAATGGTCCTTAACAACATTTAACAATGCCTGACATTACATAGGTGCTGGGATTTAGCTCAGTATAGTGTGGCTCTGCAGTCTCTGAAGTCCCAAGTTCGATTCCCAGTACTGCAAAAATGGGAGAAGGACATGACAATCCACTCCCAATGCAATCCCAAAACAATCAGCCACGGAAAACCCTATGAGGGTTACTCTGAGTCAGACACGACTCTACGGCACCTAAGAACAACAACAACAACATCACATAAGCCTACAGCTGTAGAAGTGTGGAGTCAGATCCTGTCACATCTCAGAAGCTAAGCAGGGTCAGGCCTGGTTAGTACTTGGATAGGAGACCACCCAGGAACACCAGATACTGTCGACTTGGGAGAAGGACCCTCAACCCATTCCCAAAAAACAATCAGCCACTGAAAACCCTATGAACAGCAGAAAAGCACTGACAATAATGTTTTGTCTGTTGTATATATGGCCGCTATGAGTCGGATACAGTCTCCACAGTACTTAACAACAACAACAATAACAACAACAACAACAACAACAACATTACATAACCCCTGTGCCCCAGTGCCCTAGGGACAGAAGAATCCACCAATTTCACTTTCTCTGCTACATCTACTCTTAGCAGAGAGCCAGAGTGACTCCTTTGAGATGTCAATTGGACCAGTCCACTCCCTTGCTAGAAACCCTGTGAGATTCTCCATGTGGTTGAGAGGGAAAGCTGAAACTCTGGGAGTGGTCTTCAAGCCCCAAGTAATTGGACCCTTTTACTGCCTCTTCCTCATCTCCCACTCTCCCCTGGCTCCCCTGATCAAGGCCCCTGCTGTGGGGCCTTGGCTGGAGCTTGGGATGTCTCCTGAGCTGTCCATTCAGCTTGCTCCTTCACCTCCCTGGACCTGTTGGTCCAATTCCACTATACCGAGGCTATGCTAGTCCTAGTCAATGCTCCAGCTTCTCCACTGCTCCTCAGCACTGCCAGCCTCCTCATCTTGCATCACTCTTTCTTTGTCTTAGTACCACTCCTCAATGTGTAACACTCTAACATGTACCCATGTAGGCTGATCATGGTGACTTGTCTGCCCCTCTTCCTATAATATATATCAATGACATTCTTGATCTGTTTTATTGAATACCTAGAACAGTGTCCAGTACATAGTAGGTTCAATAAATATTTGCTGAATAAATAAATGAGTACTGATTCTGCATCAGGTACTCTACTAACTATTTTACATGGGTTATTGAATTGAATCATCTCAAAACTTTCATTAAGGAAGTGTTATTATCATCTTCTTTTTTGGATGGGAAAACAGGAACATAGGTTAAGCAACTTGCCCAAGGTCACATAGTCAATACTTGGTAGAGCTGGGGTTTGAGACCAGTGAACTAGGGGGAGAAACATAATGAAGAGATACTCTTTACAGTGTATGCTGGATCAATTCCAAAGGGCTTCAACTTCCAGAGACCCTGCCCATAGGCCCCTGAGCCTTGTGAGGACAGTTAAAAGTAAAGAAAGTTTGTTGGATGGGGTATAAACTCTCCTGAACTACAGTTGGCCACTCATGGTTAACATTTATATCTCAGGGGATAATTTATAGTCACATTGTACTTTGCTTCAACCAATAATGGACAGACGTCAGGGCAAAAAGCAGGGATTGGCTTTAAGAGGGTGCTTACCTTTGGTTTGTCTACAGCCTGTACTACCCTGGTGTCCAATCTTATCTGGTCTCAAAAGCTAAGCAAGGTTGGGCTTGGTTAGTCCTTGGATGGGAGACTGCCTGGGAATACTGGGTACTGTAAGCTTGGGACCTGCCAGCCCACTCCCCAAAAAATCAGCCATTGGAAACTCTATGAATAGCACAGAAGCACTGACATAGTGCTGAGCAGGGCATTGTGTCAGGGAGTGTTTCTTTCTGTTGTACATAGGGTTGCTATGAGTTGGTCTCTACTCGATGGCTCCTAACAACAATTACCATTGGCTTGACAGAGCATGCATTTTATACTTCCCATGACAAGACAGATGATCTTTTACAACTGGGAAACAGGATGCTGACATCAGATGCCACACTGCCGCACCTGAATTCTCCACCATCATTTGTAGATGTAGTTACTTACAGAAGGTACATTTGACCATGTACTTTCTTCACAATTCTCTCTCTCTCTCTGTCTCTCTCTCTTTCTCACTCACTCTCTCTTTTGATGGAAATGCCAAGCAAGGAGTGGACTAGTTACAAATGTGTCCAGGACTCTTTAAGGACACTAAAACCTTAAAACCTTACTGCAATACACTGAAGAAATACACATTGCTTTTGCACAGTCAGACCTTGATTTCATGGAAATAATAAAACAAAGAAGAACAGAGCCTCCTGGTGAGTGCATCCTATTTCTGTCAAGTATTTTTATGACTCAACATGCAGTCAGCCAGCCAAGAGTCAAAAGTCTCATTCGGCTAAAATTCCAAAGCTGAATGATGCATGGCATATTCTTATTTACTGGAAACAAGAGGAGTTTTTTTTTATTCTCTGGGTTTTATATCCTGTAATATATTGCCCAAGGAGTTTTCTTGTCTGGACACCACAGAAGAACACTATCAAGGAAGTGGAATTACAGAAGTATGTCAGATGTTTTGACATTTTTCTGCCCATTTCATGAGCTTTGCTTCTGTGTGCAGAAATAGCCCACTAAGTCAGTTTTATATATAATAATTATTCAAAGAAATTCTTCCTCCCTCACTAAATAAACAATGAGTGAGAGAGGAAAAAATCACTGGTTTGGAGAGATACCAAGTGACTAGCCTGGCCAGGCTACCTTTGTGTCTCAGCTGGTCCCTGTGACTCCAGAAAAGTATCACTGATGTCAACAATGTTAGCCATGAACACTTGTCTGATCAGTTCCTATGTGATCATTATCGTTCAAAGTGGTCTGCACCCATTATCTCATTTGATCCTATTATAGTTTGAATGTCCAGTGTCCCCCGAAAGGCTCAAGGACTGAAGGCTGTCTCCCACTGGTGAATCCCATCATTCAGAGGTAATTGGATCTGAGGGCTCTGACCTGATCCATGGTTTAATCCATGAATGGATTCATAATTTGATGGCCTTATTGGAAGGTGGTAAAATAGGAAAGGGCCTGCTTGGAGGAAGTAGGTCACCGTGGGTGTGTCTTTGAAGGGTATGCCTTGTCCCTGGCCCCTTCCTTCCTCTTTCTTTATCTTTCCTGGCTTCTATGGGATGAGCAACTTGGCTCTGTCGATGTCCTTCTGCCATGTTCTGCCTCACCAGGGCCAGCTGACTGTGGACTGAAATCTCTTAAACCATAATTTTGAAGAATTCTGAAGGGAATAAGAGAGACCTGAGGCTTTAGGAGGACTTTATTGTATCAGTCCTCAGCAGAATCTTTTCCAAAGACTGAGCCCAGTACAATGGAAGCTCAGATCTCTTGCAGGGACTCTAAGGCAAGAGGGTCTATGTAAGTGATAACGGTATGAGAACAGACAAAGCAAGGTTACAGAAGCAGGTAGAGAGTGGTCAGGTGGTCAGTTATCTCTTGCTACTTACAGGAAGAAAGTGGAAATACTTAAATTCTTCCAGGCTGGAACAAAGAGATACATATTATATGTAGTAAGAAGTTCTATTAAATGGAAATAGCCCTGTTATTAGCAAAATTTACCAGGTCATTTGTAAGAAACCAAAATGATTCAGACACACATTATTTGTAATAAGTAAAGCAGCCTTTAGCTGAACAAACAGTGTTTTATAGAAAAAATAGCACTTTAATAAGGAACTCCTGGCTTATCTGAGGCAGGGGTCTTTTTTTGGGAGCTTGCTTCAGTAAGCCCAAATAAATATTTCCTCCTTTGAACTGAATCTCAGGTATTTGTCACAGCCATGAAAAGCTAACTAGTACACAGTCGTATAAGGTAGCTACCACATATAAGTTATCTCTTTTCATGATGGTCTGGGGGTTAGCTCAGTTGGTAGAATGCCTCCTCTGTATTCTCTGAGGACCCAGATTTGATCCCCAGCACTGCAAAAATGGGAGAAGGATGTGTCAAGCCACTCCCCAAAGCAATCCCAAAGCAGTCAGCCATGGAAAACCCTATGAGGGTCGCTACAAGTCAGATCCAAATCAGCAGCACTAGCAACAACAAACGTTTCACGACAATGCTGCCTGAGAAGCCACACGAAAGCTCAGAGCATTCAACAGTGGCCAGTTACTGTTCCTACGTCTGGAGTCACTGGGTAGAGCACAGTATGGAGATGGTCAGGGGGCTCTGCAGATTGCCACTGGCTCACTCACATGCCTGGGGGACTCAGCAGGGACTATCAGGGAGACTGAGCTTTACTCCAACCTGCTTTTCCCTTAGCAGGTTGGTCTGAGTGATGGAAAGTGATAGCAGAATGACAAGAATGCAGCAGAAGGAAACACCTAAGGCCTTGAGTCAGAACTGGTTCAATGTCACTTATACCTCATCCTGTTGGCCAAAGTCAAAAGTCTGAGCCCAGAGGCAGAGTGGCAGGGTGCTGCAAGGTTTCATAGCAAAGGGTAATAATGGTCAAGGGGGGGTGAAGCATAGGGTCCATCAAACAATCTGTCACTGGTGAGGAGGCTGTCATTTTACTCTCTGTATAAATGTGTGTAGTGAAGCACAGAGAAGGTAATTACTGTGCCTCGGGTCACAGAGCTAGTTAGCAGAGAGTGAGTCTGACTCCAGGGCATCTGGCTGTAGTTTGGAGCATACTGGTTTGCTTCACTTCAGCTCTTTGTAATCTGATTTATGCTCTGATCTCCCTAGAAAACACATTCTTTTAAGATTAACCACTGTCCTCCTACTGACAGACCTAGTAGCTCTCACTAATTGCTGGCCCCTCTGCCTGCTCTGTAATACTCTCGCATGCTGTGTTCTTGAAGCTTTTCGCACCTTTGTTTCTGCACGGCCTATATTGTTGTTTCTCTTCTTGGCTTCCTCTGCTCAGCCCTCTCCCCCTACCACACAGTACATTCTCTTCTCTTTCTTGGCATCTTCCTTCCCAGGCCCACCCGCTCTCCTGGTTTCCATTACTGCCTCTCTGCCGACCACTCTCATCTGACTCTAAGAAAATTCACTGTCATTTCCAGCAACCTAACTCAGTCGTATGCCCATCACAAATAACAGCCAGGAGAATCAAAGGCTTTTCTCACTGGCATCTCTCATTTCATGTCACCTAGTTACACCAGTGTTTGACATTCCACAAGAAACTTCTCATTATAAAAATAATACTACTGAAAACTATGAAGCCCCATGCACCACCTCTTTCTGTTTCCATGGAATCTGTAAATACATGCAATTGCTGCTAGCTGATTATCTTTGACCTACAAAAGTGGCCATTTCAAATGGCTCATCTTAATATTATTTATTACTCTGTATTGTAATTATTCATGTACCTGTACCTGTACCTCCACATGGCGCTCAAACTCTTTGATTGAGAAGGTCACATTTCTTCTGCCTTGTGCCAAATTGCCCAGTTCATGACACCCGATAGGGTTTGGACTGACTAGGTATTCAAGAGGTATTTGAAACTAAGACCCCTGGCGATAGAGGCAGTGCTAGGAGGGAAGCAGAAAGGGATGGGGGCATCAGAGCAAAAGTAGATTCAAAGACACATCCTCAAAATTATACTTCCTGCGTTTTGTAAGTTATATGCACCTTAAATTATTTAAATAACACTTAAGATTAAATACCATGTTTTCTTATAAAATGACTTAGAAAGTTCAGTATGTATAAAGGATAAAATGAAAATCTCCTACAATCCCACCATCTTGTGATAATAGCCATTGACTTTAATATTGTGAATTTCCTTAAAAATTTAATCTACAATAGTTCTTTCACATATTTGAAATCATGCTATGTACACAAACCCATATCCTTTGTCTAAAATTTAATATTATAATATTAGTAAATTTTAATATTTATGAAGATAGTTATTAAATATCACTTTTTAAAATAATAATATGTTTTATGTTGTTGTTTTTGTTAGGTAACATTGAGTCAGTGTCTGACTTATAGTGATCCTACATACAGTAGGCGAAACACTATTATCAGTGCTTCTCTGATATTCATAGGGTTTTCAATAGCTGATTGTTTTTTGGGAGTAGGGTGCCAGGTCCTTCTCCCAAGCCTACAGCACCTGGTGTTCCCAGGTGGTCTTCTATCCAAGTACTAACCAGGCCGGACCCTGCTTAGCTTCTGAGATCTGACAGGATTAGATGCCACAGTGGTGTGGCTGCAGATAAAATGTTTTATAGGTAAAGATTCCTCTGTATTTTAGATAACTTCTTTAAGACACAGTCCTAACAGTCATTTTAACTGGATTTAACTGGATCAAAGCACATTACCTTTTTTAGGTTCTTGATACACACATACACACAAACACACACATGCTTACTAAAAAATGGTGCCAGGGTACACTTTTCCCATTTCAGTAGTGGAGTGTAGGTACTTCTCTCATCACATAAAATCTATATTGAATATTATTATTTATAGTATTCTTCTATAATTTTATTAGAAAAGTTTTAACCTGTCATTTTTAAGTTTGTCTTTATTGGACTATTAGATGAAGTCTTTTTCAGACATTCATTAGGCATTTTTATTTTTTTGTGAAAATGCTTTCTTCATAACCTTTGCCCTTTGACCCATAGAAATCTAAGTGTTTTTAACCAATTAATTTTAAGAGTATTTGTTTTACTTTGCTTATCACGTATTTGAATTCATTTCTAATTTTATAAAAATAATACCTACATATTGTTAAAAACTTCAGGGCAATAAAGGCTTAAGCCAAAAATCAGCAATCTCTTCCCCCAACCCTCTTCAAGACCTTGTTTCAGACATCAAAGTCAACTACTTTCAAGTTTTTAGTGGTTTCCTTTGTAGTTACTTCTGTTTTAAAAATATTCTTACATGACCATTTTTTAACTTCTGAGTTTTAGATGGAATCTGATGTGGTTTCTTATGGAAAACAAAGATTTGATTTTTTTTTTTTGAATAAAGTCTCTTATTTTCCCCTTACTGCCTGCAGCCGTACCACTGTGGCATTGGATCCCGCCAGATCTCAGAAGCTAAGTAGGGTCTGGTTTGGTTAGTACTTGGATGGGAGACCACCTGGGAACACTAGGTGCTGTAGGCTTGGGAGAAGGACCAGGTAACCCACTCCCAAAAAACAATCAGCCATTGAAAACCCTATGAGTAGCAGGGAAGCACTGACACTAGTGTTTCATCTGTTGAACACAGGGTCGCCATGAGTCGGACACCAATGCAATAGCACCTAACAACAAACAACAGTATTTGCTCCTTGATACCTCTACTGCAGTAAAAGTACAATTTTGGTTAAATCAGAAGTCAACATTTCTAAAGACAACATGTAATCATGTATTAGATCCCAGGAAAGAAAAGGACATTAATAGAAAACCTGATGAAATTAAAATGAAGTCTGTAAGATATGTCACACAGTATTGGCAATGTCCCATGGTCCTGTAAGATAAAGGGAGGCTAGGAAATGTTCATGGAAGTTCTTTGTAATATATTTGAAGTTTTTGGAAATCTAAAATCATTCAAAGTAAAAAGTTTGTTTAGAAAAGTATTTACATTATGATACAGTTGTTGTTGTAGTTGTTGTTGTTGTTGTTGTTGATACAGTTGGCCTTCTGTATTCCTGGGTTCTCCATCCTTGGATTCAGACAACCATGGATTGACACCTTTAGGGGAAAACAATTCACCTGCATTAAACATGTATAGACTTATTCTTATCATTACTCCCTAAATGATGCAGTATAACAACTATTTACACAGAATTTGTGTTATATTAGATATTATAAGTAATCTAGAGATGATTTAGAGATGCACTAAGATATGCAGTGGTTATATGCAAATAGTACAGAAATTTTTTTTATATAAAGGGACTTGACCATCTGCAGATTTGGGTATCCACAGCGGGTCCTGGAACCAATCCCTGCATATATAGTGAGAGATAATTACAAATGTATATTTACTCTTGAGATAAAAAGTATGTCATGGTTTTCTTTTAGAGTATAATATTTAATATTTTTCTGGAGTTATTACTTGTCTTATTTTAAATTTACTTTAAATTTATTTTCCAAATTCTCCAGCAAAACTTCTAACAAACATGACAAATATCCATCAATATCATTATCCAAATGCTTAAATAAACTTGATAACCTATAGTAAAATATGTTTTTCTCTTAGTAGCTCCCTCTTTGAGCCCTTAATTCTATTGATTTAACCTGGGGTAGTCAATCCAGAAGTTTTCTTTTCTTCTCCTGTGTGTTATATTTGCTGTTTTCTGGATTCTTGTCAGAATTATTCTTAGTTTATGCCTTCATTTTCCTAAACCACACCTTCTAGTATCTTTCTAAAATTAAAAAAAAAAAATACATGACAGATAAATATTTGAGTCATGTCTATAATTGTCCTTCTATCCTTAACTTTATTTATAATTTGAATGATGCAGAATAATAGTTGATAATAAATTTTCCTCAGGATTTAGAAGGCATTGTTTCATAGTCTTCTAGCTTCCAGCTTGACTATTAAATAGTCTGATATGATTCTGATTGTCAGTTCTTATTTTGGACCCTTTATTCCTTTCTGAAAAAATTTTAAAATATTCTTTTTATGCCTCAAGAAACAAAATTCTACTACAATGTATTTTGATTCGATTTTTTTTCATTCATGCATTTTGTTTGGCATTTTGATAAGCATGAAAGCTAGAAATATGTCCTTTCAGTTTAGGAAAGTTCTCTGATAAAGTTCTTTCCTTTATTTTTTCTGATCTCTCTGAAGTTTAATTGAATCTCTTGGATTGATCCTCTAATATTCTTATTTTTGCTCTCCTGTCATATTTTTGTCCCCCCTCACTTTCTGAAATAGTTTCTTAATTTTGTTTTCAAACTCCTCTGTTACTTTTTAAAATATAACTATACTTTTTGAGACAGTTTGTGTAGGGTTATTTTTGATTTTGAAGTCTTTATAAAAAAATAACTGGTGATCTTAAACTGTCTATTCATATCTTAAAAGGAAATATTTAAAAAATTACTAATTAGGAGTCTGGGGATATGACTATGTGGGAGGGAACTTACCTAGAACACAGGAGACCCAGAGTTGATCTATAGCCTGAAAACAGAACAACAAAAACAAACAAAACTAATTAGGAAACTATTCTAAACAACTTTAAAATACAATAATTTCACTAACTTTATTGAGTTAACCTGAAGAAAAAAACACTCCAAAAGTATATTTAAACTATTTTTAGTAACAATAATGTCTGTGGAAATGTATTTATTCTAAGCCTGTGAGTTATGAATTGTGATCTAAAACAAACAACTCATTATGTGAAATTCAAAATTTATCATATTCTGTGTTGTTGAGATCAAGAGTCTCAGCATGGGAGAAAGATCAAAATAGAAGAGAATGAGTAAAAGTTCTGTTCTGGATTTGAATTGAAGGTATCACTTTAAATTTGTTATGTATTTTTTTTTAAATAAGTCCAAGCCCTATCTATTGATAAAGGCCAGGTAGTCACCAACCTAATGTGAATAAATATCTCTAGCAGCCAGATGAATAGTCTTATAATAACATCACCCATTAAGGGCAGCCAGGATTTCTCAGAGAAATGGCTGATTTTTGGCCCCCAACAAATTGTCAAACAGATCGCAAGGAAAATTGAATGACTAATGATAGCCTGTCAAAAGGACTCAGGAGTCCACCTTAAAAAGCCTTTACAGCCAAAGATGGGACATCTGAGCATCTAAAAGGAAAATAAATGCAACAGGCTGAGGCACATTAAATACTTTTAAAATCATGAGGTGACAACATATAAAAAAATCAGTTTGGTCATCATTAAAGAACTCTGGGGAACTGGTTCATTATTTTGAAAAATGTTAAATAAAAAGAATCAATTAAATAGTTCATGGAGGAAGTTTCTCTTTGTTGAAGTATTTTACCTAATAAGCAAAAACAAATTATAGAATTACAAACAGCAATATTGTAAAGTGAATGAACCTAGTTATTGAATACCAGAGGCTGCTAACAGCATTCAAAAAAAGACACACACAAAAAAATGTGTCTCCTGATCACAGAACCCAACACTAGCTATGAAATAGTCTCACCATAAAATTAAACCTGAATCTGATCAGTCTTCATTTCCATCTCTCAGTATAAAAGAAATGCAACGTTCAGTGGAGCATGTTAAACTGCACATGATCAGATTTTCCTGGTTTAGCCCTAAAAGAGCCACATCTCAGGAAGCCCTTACATCCTGGACAAACCAGTAGAGTTGTCACTTCATCAAGAAAAGTCACCAGTGAAATCCAAGATGTAGAGAAGTCCATTAGTAGGATGGTTGCAAAGATCTTGATTTTAATTAATTTCTTCTGCTTTCAGCCCAAGCTTCACCCCAGAAGTTGAGTGTGGGTCTTTCTAGAGT
The DNA here is from genome assembly GCA_007922755.1 of Pedetes capensis. Classification (NCBI taxonomy): domain Eukaryota; kingdom Metazoa; phylum Chordata; class Mammalia; order Rodentia; family Pedetidae; genus Pedetes; species Pedetes capensis. The sequence goes on from VMDO01006801.1 coordinate 14,052, forward strand.
TCTGGGAAACAAGCAGCCTGCTCCTCCAGGCTCTTTACCTCCTTGGCAGTCATATGAACTCACTGTTTTGTGCCACTCCTTTTCCTTTTTCTTTTTAATGTTTAAAATTCTGGTTAAAAAATACCTAAAATTGCCTTTTTAACTTCTCATAACAGTAAGTTTACAGTTACATGGCGCTGTGTACGTTTACATTGTTGTGCAGCCTTTTCTACCATCTATATTTAGAGCTTTACACTATCCTCAACTGAAACTACACTTACTAGACACCAACTCACCATTACCCTCTGTCCTCAGCTTCCACCAGCCTCAGGCAACCACCAGCCTAGTCCTGTTTTTGTCTTGATGAATTTTATGACTCAAAGAACTTTATATAAATGGAATCATATTAGATTTGTCTCTTTATGATAGGCTTATTTCACTTAATGTCCTCAAGGTTCATCCATGTTGTAGCAGACTGCAGAATTTCCTTCTTTTTTAAAGCTAAATAATGTTCCATAGTGTTTGTCTATTGTCTATCATCTGTCTATCTACCTACCTATCCCACGATTTCTTTATTCCTCATCCATTAATGGACACTTGGTGCTATTATGAAGATTTAGTGAGCTAATACTGTGTTCTTTTACTGGAGTGACAGGCAAAAAATAACCTATTAATACATGTTTCTGCTTCACTACTGGTTTTTATTTGTGTCTCAATCTTCATAATTAAATGGATACATATTAGAATATAAAATGTGACTTTTCCCTTTTTGGATTTTGAACTTAGATTTCAGACTTGGAAAAAACCGGTATTAAATACTTCTGTATTCAAAAGGAAGTTAGTTGGCTATCTCTGTAGAACTTGCAAAGAGAATGACCTGAAACTAATTCTGCCTGCATTAGCTCCTTATTACCTCCAGGCTATATAAAGAACAAATCAAGGATTCACCAAGAGATCAGGAAGAAGTCAGAGTGCTGGAACATCCCCCACCTACAACGAAGATGAGAGCTCCTCAGAGTCCAAAGATAAGAGGTTATCTGACAGCTCTGACAGCACAGGCAAGGGCAGACTTCCACTAGTTGGGAGCATAGTGTTTCCTGTGTGGCAGATGGGATGCCGAGTAATCCTGGGACAGGAACTGCTGGAAACCAGGGACTGATTGGGGCTCGTGAGTGGCCAGTGATGGAGGCATTGTCTTTACCAGGGAACTGCCCTTGTTGATCTTTGGGTGGACTGCACCCCAAAGAAACCAAAGGCAGGGGCATTGGGGAAGATGGGAAGATCAAGGTGAGGATAAATAATGAATGAGCCACCACAGGCTGTTTCCCTACTGTCAATCTCAAAACCTGACTCAGGCCACAGCTTGGGAAGAAGGGAAGTTTTAAACTGAGAAAAAGATTAAAGTTTTGGAATTTGGTACTGATGCTTCAGATTTTTGAATGTATGGACAAGTTCAGGAGTTTGTGTGAGTTTTTACCCAGTGTTCTCAGAAGCAAGACAGCTTATTTAGCAGAGGGTGGAGAGAAAAAACAATGGTGGCATTCTGCTTATACTCTTCTTATCCAGGTCTTTTATGTATATTAGTATCATTATTTACTCATGGGCTTTCATTTTTGTCCTATTATTCATAACTATGTGCTTAGAGTGTATCCATTTTGAAGCATTGTTTTAATATTTGATAAATTTAAAAATAGCTTCCATTTGATGTTGTTATTGTTGTTAGGTGCTGTCAAGTAGGGTCTGACTCATAATGATCCTATGTACAGCAAAATGAAACAATACCTGACACTGTGCCACCTTTTTTTATGTTTGAGCCTGTTGTTGCAATCACTGTGTTTCTTCTCAATTTGAGTCGCACCATATCAGCAAATGGAGGTCTCAGGGCTTTACTCCATTCCCATCACTAAAGTCCTCTCTACTTTGAGGAAGGAACTTTTCTCCAGTCATCTTTTGAATGCCTTCCAACCTGTGGGGTTCATTTTCTGGCACTATATTTAACAGTGCTCCTCTGCTATTCATAGGGTTTTCAATGGCTGTTTTGGGAGTGGGCTGCCAGGTCCTTCTCCCTAGTCTATCTTAGTCTGGAAGCTCAGCCGAAATCTGTCTACCATGGGTGGCCCTGCTGGTATCTAAGATACCAGTGGCATAGCTTTTGGATCACAGCAACATGCAAGCCCTCACAGTACAAGCTGACAGACATGTGGGAGTCCATTTGATAAGGGTTTACTATGTACAGACACAATCTTACACAATTCTTGTAGTAAGCATGCTATTTTCCCTATTTTAAAGTTGATTTTAAGGTACTTGCTCAAGATCACAAAGCCATATTTGTCTCAGTTCCTAAACCTGTACTCCTGACATTGGATCCTGCCCAAAAGGACAAATTCTGCTTCTATCTTTTGTTAAGAATGCCATAGGCATTGTTGCCTGTTCATTTCTCTCTAGGTACTTAAGATAATTTTGTCAATTTATTTTAGCTGAATGAATAATATGTACCTGATCAAGTGTATCCTTTTCCCAGGTCCTCTCTGCCAGAGGAGATATCCCTTTTAAGAGATACTTAATTTTTAAACACAGTAATCACTTCAGATGGGTAGATCTTCAAACAATTGTTGAAAAATACCTCATCTATTTTTATTCCTCTTCAGTAGTTCCTTTCTACCTGGATCATTTCATCATAAGATTTGCCCTTCAAAATACATCATGTTGTTTCCTAAATTTCTGTACAGCTCATATTGTTTTCCCCACATTGAACATTCAGAATTGGCCACTAAATTACCCTCCCACTGCCACTTCTTCAAATTGCCTCTTTCCTTAAAGCCCCATTCCAATTTGAGATGCTTCCTCACATTCCAGTCAAGGGCAGCTGTCTTTCTGTATGAAGTTGCTACACACTGCTTTATAAGGTTGGGAACCTTCTTGCTGTTTTATATTTGCCATAAAAACAAATGAAAACAAAATAAAACAAAAACAAACAAAAAAACAAAACAAACCTAACCAAACACACACACAAACATAAACCATGGCTCTAACCCAAGACACGCCTACGGCTATACCACTGTCGCATCCAGTCCAGTCAGATCTCAGAAACTAAGCAAGGTTGGGCCTGGTTAGTACTTGATGGGAGATAGCCTGGGAACACCAGGTGCTTCAGGCTTGGGAGAAGGACCCAGCAAGCCACTCCCAAAAAATAATCAGCCATTGAAAACCTTATGAATAGCAGAGAAACACTAGCAATACTGTTTTACCTGTTGCACATAGGGTCGCTATGAGTCAGACACTGACTCAATGGCACCTAACAATAATAACAACCCAAGACAGAATTCTTAGTGGCTGAGAGTTCTTGGTTGTCAGGGGGTAAAACAAGCCCATTTTATGGGATGATTGGGGAAGAGGTGGGATAGACCCATCAACTGGTCTAAAAATTGCCCAAACTATCAATAATAAAGGGTGTTGTCACCTTGAGTCTGATTCCAGCCAGCATCTATCTCTAGGGGTCTTGGTTCAATGGTGAAAGTACTCGGACATTCAGGTATTCAGGATGTAAATAGCTGTTCTCTGCCAGGCTTGGTCCCAGAAGCAAGAGCGAGCAGTTCTTTTCCCTCACAGGGCTTGTGAAACTGGAGGGAGTGGGGCAAAGTTCACTATTGCAGTTGTGGACTCCTAGCCCAAGGAGGTCTTTCTGAGTCAACGGAAAGTATAGGAGAGCATTTTGAGCAAGTGTTCTCAAATAGGGGTGATTTTGGTGTCTCCCTCCTGGGATGTTTGGCAAAGTCTGGTGACAATTTTGATCGTCACAACTAGGGGCAGAGAGTTACTGATGGCATCTAGTGGGTAGAGATCAAGGACACTGCTAGACATTCCTATAGGGGACATGACAGGCTCCACCACAAACAATTATCTGATCCTAAATGTGAATTGTGCCAAGCTTGAGAAATCCTGTTTTAGTGGGAGGACAAAGAGGCTGAGGGCAATAAGCTTCTCACTGACTGGGCTGGGTTTCAAGGCTGGGAACCAGTAGTAATAGGAACGGGAATAAACAAAGCAAAGCAAACAAAACAAAAACCCAGGAACTAGAGCAGACAGCCAATTAGATGCACAGGGTATCAGCACTGACAGAAAGGGAGGTTGTGCCCCTGTGCTGATGTCTCTATGCAGCTGTCAGGGTAGCGTGGCCATAGCAGGTGACTCCAGAGCCTTTGCAGAGAAAGGCTTCTATGCCTGTTGTAGACTTGGAGCAAACCTGTGCTTCCTGGTTATTGTTGGCTGAGTAAGCAAGGTCATTAGGATTGCAAGTGAGTTTTCAGTATTCCCTACAGTTTAAGAATAGGGAACAATTCTTATGCATATTTATATCCCCCATGATGCTCAACTTAGTGTTCGATAGTTGTTCAATTAGTGCATATTAACTGACTAGCTGATTGATGATTCCCTTAGTTGAGCATGCCATTCATATCCATCAAGGGTCAGCACAGCCAGGGCAACCTTGGACATGTTCCAACATATTGAGGAATTAAATATCCCCACAAGGACGCTGGCAATTCCATCACCACTGGTCTTGGACTTAGCTCTGCATTTAAATAGAAACAAAACAAGCACACTCCAACCCTGTGGGTAGCAAGTAGCATTATCTGCTTACAGATGGCTAGGCCCCCATGAGGAATGAAAGTGATACACAGTCCCTTCAATGGTGAATTACAGAACAGCTTCATAAATGAAGTTCACCCCACATAGAAAAAGCATACCAGCAGCCTCTGGAGAAATTAATGCACCTTAATTTGAATTAGTGGCTAAATTCAAATCAGCTATTTTACATATCTAGCTGACATTTCTTCTCTCTCTAGGCTATTTCTTCCCCTCTGGATCTGGCTCTGAAAGCTAAACATTGAAACTAAATATGCAAGAAGTTGAATATTGAAGTATAAATAGTGGATATGGGTCATACCTTTACCTTTCAACTTGATTTCCACTGGTTTTCAAAATTATCATTGGTTTTTGAAGGAAGGTCTCACCATATCCCATTGTAGTTACATAAAAATAGAGGACCCTAAAAGTAAGAAAGACTTTACAATCCAAAGGAAATTCGTTTTTAGTGGAAGGATTGTAGGCACCACAAGGCAACTGTGGGTACAAAAAGCCTCTGAATGCCCCTAAAAATCACATCGTATCTATGAATAAATAGTGGTGCCATTGCTCAGCCCTTAACCTGCCTTGGGACCTTGGCCATGACATCTCACTTTGGACCTCTGTTTCTCTCTTCCTGATGAAACTTGCTTTCCATTCAACAATCCACACTAATAGATCATAAGAGGGAGAGGGCCATATCAAAATCTCTCTTTCCATAGCAGTTGCCATGGCTCATCACATGGTGACTATGAATTCCTGGAGCACAGACACTGGTGGCACTGAATTGACCTCAAACTATATGTGACTAAGGTTTTCAAATGTTGCTCCCTCGCACTGTGATGACTTGTCTCCTAACATGTTTGGAAAGAACTTGAGGCAACTTAGTATTGTGATAGAAAGTAGCTAAACTAGTTTTTGAGCTCATATCATGTCATTAGATAACCTCTAGCATCTTCGTAAAACCTGGGTCTCCTATGTTGTTGTTGTTGTTAGGTGCCATCAAGTCAGGTCTGACTTATGGTGACCCTATGTGCAACAGACAAAATGCTCCCTGACACTGTGCCATGTCCAGCACTATTATCAGTGCTTCTCTGCCATTCATAGGGTTTTCAATGGCTGATTGTTTTGGGATTGGGCTGCCAGGTCCTTCTCCTAAGCCTTCAGCACCGGTATTCCCCAGTGGTCGCCATCTCAGGACTAACCAGGCCCAATCCTGCTTAGCTTCCAAGATCAGGTGTGATTGGATGCCAGGGTGCTATGGCTGCAGACTGGGTCTCCTATAGAGCAGTATAAATCACCAGGGAAGTTATGACTGACTGAATTAGGACTCTGTTCTGTGGGGGAAAAACAAAGTTAGAGAGCATTTTCTCATTCTGGAGCAACAGAAAACAATACCAGTTCTTTTCATTTTTTGGAATACTTGGATTGTTCTAAAATCATTAATTATTTAGGTATATCAGTCTGGAAAGAAAAAGCAACCAAAGGTGTACAGAAGAGGAAGTACCTACTTTCATAGTGCACCTAGGGGAAGTTTTACAGAGTGGTCACTTTTCCTGGGCAGTGAATGCTGGAAAAGTAGAATATTCCTAGACATAGTAACAGGACATCAGAACTATTTCCATAGTAAACAGCCAACAAGTATTAATAGCTTATTGTTATTGTTAGGTGCCATTGAGTGGAATCCAACTCAGCCACTCTCATAGGGTTTTTCAATGGCTGATTGCTTTGGGATTGCTTCAGGAGTGGATTGTCACATCCTTCTCCCATTTCTGCAGTGCTGGGGATCGAACCCATGTCCTCAGAGAGTGCAACCTGGCACTCTATGAAACTGAGCTAAACCTCCACCCTATTAATTGCTTAGAATGGTAAATGTTTATTTCTTGCTTACACTGTGTGTCTGCTCTGCATTTGTAGGTACACTGCTCATCAACATCATTCAGAAATCAGGCTCCAAAGATGTTGCTGTTATACCAGAGAAAAAAAGTAAATACAAAGCCAGGCATGGTGGCACATGCCTACAATCCCAGGACTCAGGATGCTGAGGCACGAGGATCATGAGTTCAAGTTCAACCTGGGCTGCATAGCAAGTTCCAGGACAGCCTGGACTATGTAGCAAGACCGTGTCTCAAAAGAACTAAAAAGCTAAACAATAACAACAATTGTTGTTGATGTTAGGTGCTGTCAAGTTGGGTCCAACTCATAGCAACCATATGTAAAACAGATGAAAGACTCCCCAATGCTATGCCATGCCTGGCATTGTGTCATTGCTTCTTTTCTATGCATAGGGTTTTTGATGGATGATTATTTTGGGAGTGGGCCACTGGGTCCTCCTCCCAAGCCTTCAGTACCTGGTATTCCCAGGCAGTTTCCCATCTAAGTACTAACTGGACCTGACCCTGCTTAGCTTCTGAGATCTGATGAGATAGTGCTCCACGGTGGTACAGCTGTAGGCTAACAACAACAATAGTAACAATAAAAAAGTAAGGGTAACAAAATATACTGGCTCTGAAAGCAACACCTCCACTCAACTTTCATTGGACAGTAGAGGTCACATGACCATGTGGGCAGGAATGACATTTTTCCATATTTTCAGAGAGTGAGAAGCAGAATATATGTGGCTAGTCTTAATAACTATCATGAGGCATGTGGATAAAGAGAAAGGCATGAAATTATCTGGCATGTTTGAGCCACAGTCAAATGTTCTTGAGGAGAGATGCAGGAAACATATGTTTAAAACCATGAAAGCAAAACTGTGTGTTCTACACTACTTGGAACTCATTCTGAAGGTATTGGATTGTAAAAAAAATTTTAATTAAAAAAAAGACTAAGCCTAAGAATGACGTATTATATTTATTTGCTGATAGAAATTAAAATTTAATAAATGAGCACAGTGATTGCCACTGATGCCATTTGTGGAGAAACTTGCAGATGATGATGACAGGCTCCTACCTAGGGGCTTTAGGAAGAGAGAGTGAAGGAGGATTTGCAATGGGGAAGCACAATTTCCTTTCCTGATTTTGGAAGGGGAAAGCAAAGTATTGGGCAGAATGAAGTGAGCAATTTCCACTGTAGCATATTTAACCCAGAACCATGACCATGTGTGCTAGGAGCACATCCCCACATCCTGTAACCAGAAGTGCTACTTCCAGACTCTGGTAAAAACAAGGTCAGCAAATTTATTTATAATTTGCCATCTTTGCTTTTCACCCAGGAGCTGTGTCAAAATAACCTGATTCAAAAAGCATGATTCCAAGAGACTCAGAGATTTATAGCTGAAGCTTTTTGCTTGAGACTCTTCCTCACTGCAACCATGAGTTTGAGTGCAGAAACACACAACTTTACTGTCTTAAGGTGTCGGAAGACAAAGGTCTCAGTGGCAGAGCAACCAGAAAGTTATGAGGTATATTTGTTTCCTATGGCTTCAGTAACAAGTTACCATAAACTGGGTGGACCAAAACATCAGAAATTAAATTTCTCACAGTTCTGGAGGCCAGAAGCCTGAAACTAAGGTGGCAGCAGGGCCATACTCTCTCTGGAGTCTCTGGAGAAAATCCATTCCTTGTCTTTTCTAGCTTAGAGTGGCTCTAAGCATTCTTTGTCTTGTTTCTATATCACTCCAATCTGCCCCCATAGTCACATGTCACATTGCCTCTTCTGCATGCCTTCTTTTCTGAGTGGCTGTCTCCAAACACTTCCTTCCTATTTCATATAAGGATGCATACAATTATATTCAGAGCTTACCAGATAACCAAAGATAAATTCCTCCTCTCCACATCGCTAACTTAATCATATCTTTGACCACATGAAGTGACACTCTCAGCCTTCAGGGATTAGGATGTACATATATCTTTTGAGGGGCCACCATTTAATCCACCACCTGGAGGAAATTCTGGAAGAGTTCTTCAGAGGGTTTCACCCCAAAATATGCATTTAAAATATGCCCAAAGTGTTGACTAGCTGCCAAACTATACACAGAACGGTAAGATCCAAGAGGTGCTCATTGAAAAGCAGCAGCTTGAAACTGAAAACAAAAGAAAAAAAGAAAAAAGTCTGAGTAGAGATTTCAGCTGCTAATGATTGAAATAGACACCGTTTGGAGTTTGAGTCTAGCCAAGTTAAATCCCTGCTAGAAAAAATATATATCATCATATAGAGGAACATAACAGAATCTAAAGTCTCTACTGAGGATTTGGCTCTATGTCAAAATCCTCATCTTGATCTTACAGGCTTGACCATAAGTAATTGCAAAGCTCTTCCTAGCAGTTTAGCCGGCCTCATGGGGAAAAGTTGCCCTCCTCATACCGGACTTGGCACATGGGTAGTGCACTATAGTTTCTAAAGGGAGTTGCAGTGGAGGACCCAGTGACTCTCCTCCACCCATGTGGCCATTCCCCTGTGCATATCTGCCCTTCTAGTTCAATCACCTCCATTCTGAGGCCTCTGTAGTGGCTGGTGGGAATGGGTTCAATTTAGACAGTATTTAGGTACTCCTGCAAAGAGCTCATTATCAGGGGTGCTTGAGGACACTTTTCCCACTCTGACTCAGTTTTTTGCAGTCCTTGCCCTTTCCCCTGACCCGTTTTTCCTTATTCCATCCCCTTGGTTAAGAAAATGGTAGGTACTATTGTTCCCTGGCTCTGGTGATTCATCTGGCCTTTACTGGCACCATACCATGGGGGAAAATGGAATATTGGGAGAGTATGCTTTCTTTTTGTACTCTTGTTTACACTATCACAAAAAGTGAATATTTGCTTAATTGTTTGGCTATCATTCTAATTGGCTACCTTGACATCTGGCAGTGCTGAACATTTAGTAGGTATAATTCATAATGCCCAGTTTTCAACAAAAATCATCAAGACTTGGAGAAACATCAAAATGGTGGCCATACTCAAGAAGAGTCTGTAGCCATAGCACTGTGGTGTCCGATTCCATCAGATTTCAGAAGCTAAACAGAGTTGGACCTGGTTAGTACCTGAATGGGAGACCACCTGGGAATACCACCTGCTGTAGGCTTGGGAGAAGGACCTGGCAGCCCACTCCCAAAAAACAATCAGCCATTGAAAACCCTATGAATAGCAGAGAAGCATGACAATAGTGCTTCACCTGTTGTACATAGGGTTGCTTTGAGTCAGACACTGACTCCACGGTACCTAACAACAACAACAACAACAACAACAACAACAACAACAACTCAAGCAGGAGGAGGAGCACAAAGAAGAGGAAGAAATATAAACCAATTGCTAGAGTGCCTATCATCTATAATTAACTGACAAAGACTTTAAGGTAGCCATTATAAATATATCCTAAGACTCAAAGGAAAATATATGCACAATGAGTAAACAGATGGAGAATAATAGTAGAGAAATAGAAACTATATTAAGGAATCAAATGTGAATGCCAAAGCTGAAAAATATTGAAATAAAAATTTCATTGGATTGATTTAGCTATAGATTGAAAGTAACAAAAATAGTCAGTGAATTTGAAACTAGATTAATGGAAATTATCCAATGGGTTGAAATTATCTAATTTCAAGAATAGAGATTAAAAAGGATTGAATCCTTCAGAGAATTGTGGAACCAGTTATCAAATAGTTTAATATATATCCAATCTATCCACCTTCTAAGGAGAAAAGAGAAAGAATAGAGCACAAAAAATACTAAATACTGAGTGAAATTTATGAACAACATCAATTTAGACATCTAAAATGTGCCACAAGTCAGTAGAATTGCAAAGAAATTCACATCACAATACATTATAGTCAAGTTAGTAAAATCAAAAGATCAAAGGAAAATTTGAAAGCATCCAGAGAAAAGTGATGCATTCAATAGACAGGGGAAAAATGATGCAAATCATGGCTTCTTTCTTATTAAAAATGATAGAAGATAGAAAAAACAAAAAAGCTTTCTCCACAACTAAATCCAGGACTCACATCTAGGTCATATTATAAGCTATAGCTGGTGGTTAGAAATCTGCTTTAACTATCCCTACAAACTGTAATTATACAGGTCAGAAGCATGTTTCTTACTCACTAGGGTATTATTAAGGCAAATAGGCACTCTCTTATGGGTGGATAATAGGATGCTAGGCTAGAAAAGGGACATAGAAATTTCAGTACATTTTTATACATGTAAATCTGAGGAAGGCTGCTATAGCAAACTAGATGAGAGAAATAAGCTTAAAAATGTAGTGCAGTAACAAAAGAACAGACAAATAATGATGACAATGTCTAACCCAGATGTCCTCAAGTCATCTAGCCTTCTGGGGTCATCCTTCCTTTAATATACAAATAAAATTGCTAAGCCATTACCTCATTTCAAGGACCTTTCCCACCCCAGGCCTGATCTCATGTTTACGTGTGTGTGTGTGTGTGTGTGTGTGTGTGTGTGTGTGTGTGTGTGTTGCTGGGGATCAAACTCCCCCCAAGGGTCTACCACATGGTAATTAGGCACTCTATCACTGAGCTGCATCCCCAGACCACATGGTTATCCCTTGTTCCAGATTCCTTCTCACTCTGACTATTGTTATTTGCTCACTCTCTCACCCCTGACATCTGGGGTCTTCTCTCATTCTCTCTACTTCAAGGGTGGAAACAATTAGTTCCTAAAGGTGCTACTAATTCAAGGGTAATTTAAGAAAGAGCTTCACTCAAGATAATGGAGAATAAATTCTATGCAAACTGACAAATGAAATGCCAGATCATGCTCCTGGAAGTCCATCAGTCAATCTAATTGACAAAGGAATTTCTCACTGGCTTTGCTCCTTCTTAATCTCCCTAATCCTTCCATGTTGCTTAGGCTCAAGAATCTCTAGACTCTTCCTCTTGCTTCTCTCCTTTTCTCTAAATTCCCTGAGAGTTCCTCCCTGGTTTTGGCTAGAGCTGCTAGGGGTAACCCCCAAATTCCTATTCCTTTATATTGTAGAATGATCTACTTCTTGGTTTCACTGTCACTACTTTTAAGACTAACTCAGGAGCTTAACCTTTTATAATATCAACAAGAACCATCAGGTCAATTTCATTTCCTATAAAGAATTATTCCATCCCATAACAGTGGTTTTCAATATGTAGACCTGGGATCATATTATTAGTCAGAGTCTGAAATGAAACTGATGCTCAAATTAGGATCATTTGAGGAGAACCGAATAAAGGGTCGGACACTGGGAATGCTTTGGTTAGTACAATAATAGGGGCAGGGCATCTAACAACAGAACTGTTACCACCTGTTACTCCGAAAGGACAGAGAGGGTGATTTATTCAAGGAAGTCATACAGAGGATGCTACCTGAAGAAAAAAGGGACCTTCACTTAAGGGATGCAGTCAGCCCACAACAAACCAGTGGAGGGAGGCTGGGGGTAAAACACCTTGATCTCCTTTCATTTCCTTGTGTTCCTTTCCTGCCAGGACTCTGCCTTGGCTGAGCCCAGAAGGCAGGCAGAAAAAGGAATCTTCCTAAGTGCCTCAGACTTGTCAGCTTCCCCAACTCCTCAGGAGAAGAAACAGTACACAGAGGATCCAGACGGAATGCTTGACGGTGGTGGGCATAGAATGCTTGTATTGGAATCACTAGGTGCAGTTGTTTACTTCAGATTCCTCTTGGAAAGACCTGGCTGTGAGAAATTTTTTTCTCATGAAATGGACTGATGAGTTTCTGGAACATTGTCTGACACTCAGTTTGAATAATTTGTATCAAATTTATTCTCTTTTGTTTTGTGGAAAGCTATTTCTTACATTTTCAGTAACTTTCCCAGAAGCCTCTGTTTTTGACTTTTCATTTTGAAAATAAAATGTCCCAGCCCATACAAAAGATGCAAGTACATACAAGCATACATAACCCTCCTGGATTCACCCACTGTTAACATTTTGTCATTTAGCCTTTTCTCCTCTCTTGCACACAAATACATTTTTGTGAAGCATATGGGAGTAAATTACAGATGTCAGTATGTTTCATCCTAAATATTGTAGCATATATCATCCCCAAAAAGATAATTTCTAAAATTAAATACCATTGATAAGTTTAAAAAGTTAATATTAATATAGAGTCTATACTCAAATTTTGCCAGTAATTCCAATAAAGTCTTCTGTAGCAATTTTTTTTTAAATCTAGGATGCAATCAGTATTATGCATTCCATTTTTTTTTCTCCTCAGTTTCCTTTAATCTGAAATAATACTTTTGCCTTTTACAGCCCCTTGATACTTTTGGAGAGTATTGGCCATTTGTTCTGTAGAATGTTCCTCCATTTTAGTTTGCCTGATTGTTCCCTTATGATTGGGTTCAGGTTATACATTCTTGGCAGTTATATGACATCAGCAGTATCATGTGCCCTTGGGGAACTTACTCATATTTGAAAACCACCGCAAACTAGGTCAAATTGCAGCCAGCTTTTAAAATAACATTTTAAAAATTTATGCTACAAAAGCAATGATTAAGTCTCACTATCAGGAGGGATATAGTCTTTACATTTTATATACTGTCCCATTGAAGTTTCATAACAATGCTTTAAAGTAGTCGGTGTTGTTTTAGCTTCAAAAATGAGGAAACTGAAGCTCAGAGACAGAAAGCAACTTCCTAAAAGTCATGCAACCAATAAGCAGCAGAAACAGGTATCAAACCAAGGCTTGTATAACTTCTAAGTCTGTGCCCAGTCCATTGCCACACACCAAAGCTAGGTCATCCTGGAAGTTCACCTGAAAACAAGGCAGGAGAGGATGTGCAGTGGCCCAACCTGGGCATAGGACTGGAGGGAGTAAAGCAGCTGTATAGGTTGAGCAGGACTTTTAGGGATATGGTTGTTGTTAGGTGCCGTCGAGTAGGTGTCCAACTCATAGTGATTCTATGTACAACAGGCGAAACACTGTTGTCAGTGCCTCTCTGCTGTTCATAGGGTTTTCAATGGCTGATTGTTTCTTGGCAGTAGGTTGCGGGATCCTTCTCCCAAACCTACAGTACTTGGTGTTCCCAGGCAGTCTCCCATCCAAGTACTAACCAGGCCCGACTCTGCTTAGCTTCCAAGATCTGATGGGATTGGATGCCACAGTGGTATGGCTGCAGGCTTAGGATATGATGGAATGGGATAAAAAAATTCTTAACAGTCCAAAATAGAAGTAACCATGCCAGGCTTGCCTTGCTAGGGGCATATGGCAGAAAAATGGCACAATCCAAATGTATTGTGGAGTATCTCACAAGATACTATATATATATATATATATATATATATATATATATATATATCACCAATATATATCAAATGTTACCTTCTCAGTGAAACCGACCCTGACAATATCATTTAAAATTACAATATCTCTCCAACACTCACAACCTCCTTTTTTCTCCTTTTACTATTATTACTGGCCTAAACCCAGAAGCTGCAGCCCTACACTGGTCATTTTCATCTTAAAAAGGCCACGTCCTGAATCCAGTATGGCTGTCCATGTCCTATTGAGGTGCCAGCATGCCTGCCATGAACTGCAAGTACTGCATTATTAGATTTTTCACAACCATAGCCCTGGCAACTGAACTTATATATTCCTCTGGTCCTCAACCTGACATTATTCATAAAGGCTTTGTCGTGATGCCATGGCATCTTTACTCAAGATTCCCCTTTCCCCTCCTCCCTCCTAATATCTTAACCTAGCCAGGTCTGATTCAGATCAGTATGGTGTCTTTCCCATAAATAAATATGATTATAAAATAGGAACTATTCATAAACCTTATATTAACTAGTCCTGTGTTAACCAGTCCAGTCTTTTATGTTGTTGCCTGCTATATTCTGCTCTGATTTCACTTGGCTCTTCCAGCCTTATGTAGGTTGACTCATTACTTGCCTAGTCAAAGGAAAGCCAACTGTCAAACAATATATGGAATGCTTACTCCATATATATATATTGGGAGAAGGACCTGGCAACCCCCTCCCAAAAATCAATCTGCCATTGAAAACCCTATGAACAGCAGAGAAGCACTGACAATAGTGTTTCCCCTGTTGTACAGACGGTCGCTATGAGTCGGATACCGACTCGACGGCACCTAACAACAGCAACAACAACATAGAAATATAAGTAGAGTTCATTTTCCCCTCTTCATACTTAAGAAAACATTATAGTTTTATATGTAGCTGGGTTCTCTCTAATTACTAGCAATAAAACTCTTATAAAAATAGTTATTTGTGTACATGTGTTTTATAAACTGTAGGTACAGAACAGATTAAGATACTCTATCTTGCTTCCCAGAGAGCTTCTATTAGTACCTTATTGCTGTTGTACCAAACTATTACAAACTTAAAGGCTTAGAACAACACAAATTTATTACTGTACAATTCTGGAAGTCAGAAGTTTAAAATGGGTTTGCCTGGGTTCTTTCTGGAAGCTCTAGGGGAAAATCTATTTCCTTACCTTTTCTAGAGGCCAAATGCATTCCCTGGTCATTATCCTCCTCCTCCTCCTCCTCCTCCTCCTCTTCCCCCTCCTCCGTCTCCTCTTTTTCTTTTAATGGTGTGGGGATTAAACTCAGGGCAGGGTTTTGTGCATGCTAGGCAAACACTCTACCACTGAGCCACATCCCCTGCCCCCATTCCTTGGGTGTTGACCTACTCTTCCATCTTTAAAGCCAGCAGGATAGCATCTTTTCTCCCTCTCTATTTCTGTGCTTCAGTCATCACCTTGGCTTCCATCATTGGCCCTTGTGCCTCCCTTAAAAGAATGGTGGTGATTACACTGGACCCCCTCAGATAATCCAGGACAATCTCCATGTTTCAAGAGACTTAATCACAACTGCAAGCACTTTTTGTTATGTAAGGAAATAGTTCATAGGTTCTAGGGGCTGGAGCATGTATATCTCTGGTAGCTGTTATTCGCCCTGCCACAGCCACATAGCCTAGGCTTGAAGAAAAAGGGAAAAGGAAGGTGAAACCAAGCAAGAAAAATAGAGGGATGCGGCTAGTGAAGGGAGGTCCACCAGGTTACAGCAGGACAATGCAGACAAGAAGGGAAACAGCCCTAGGCACTTGAGTTGTGGGAAGCTGTTGGCGGTTCGAGAGTGAAACTTCTAGCTACAACTGGCTTTAGCAGAAAGACGAAAATGTCACAGAGAGCCTTAGAAAGAAGGACTATTTTGGTGGTTATTTCCCCCCCATGGATACATAGAAAATTAACATTTATGAACATGCCCTTTTACCATGAAGAATTTGCATACTGTTCTCATGCATAATGTTTGTGATTACACTCAGACCCTAGGAATCCTTAAATGAAAAGGAAAATATAAGCCACGTGTATTACTCTGCTAGAACTGCCATAAAAAATAGCACAGACTGGGTAACTTAGCAAGAGAAATTTATTTCTCACAATCATGAAGGCTGGACATCCAAGATCTAGGTGTTGGCAGGTTTGGTTTTTTCTGAAGTCTCTCTCCTAGGTTTCTGCATGACCTCCTTGTTATGTCCTCACATGGCCTCTTCTCTGTTGTCTCTTATTCTTCTTATAAGGACATCCCTCTTACTGAATTAGGGGCTCACTGCCATGATCTCATTTAGTCCTAATTACCTCTGTGAGGGCCTTGTCTCCTAATATAGCCATGTTAGAAGGGGGGGTTTCAACATATGAATGGGATAGCACAGTTCAGTCCATACCATCGGGTATCAGAATGTGCTGGGTAAGACAATATCCCAGGCTTTGAATCTAGTATTTTTAGTGTGTATCAGATAACATTGTGATGAGTAAGAGATTGGAAGAGAGGGTCCTTCCAAATGATACAAATGATAAAGATGGAGCCTAACTCTACCCAGCCAGAAATTCCTCCTTCCACAGCCTGGCTGCTGAGCATTTCCCCAGCTCTTGCTGCTGAGCTAGTCTAAAAATGACAAAGGAGAGCAGATGCCAGGTATACCTCTATACAGTCGACTACATGTGCTCGTGTTCCTAATAGTTTGGGCCTTGGGGTACCATGATTTACTTGAGCTTCAAGTAACAGAGTTTCATAGGTGGTAGATCAAATTATATTCAATACCTCCTCCCTGTGGGAAAATATTGACTTTGTTTTATGACATTTAATGTTTAATAGGGGCTGGGATTTAGCTCAGTTGGTAGAGCACTGCGCTGCAGTCTCTGAGGTCCCGAGTTCAATTCTCAGCACCACAAAAATGGGAGAAGGACGTGGCAATCCACTCCCAAGGCAATCCCAAAACAGTCAGCCATTGAAAACCCCATGAGGGTCGCTATGAGTCCGATACCGACTTGATGGCACCTAACAACAACAACAATATTTAGTAACATAAATATTATTTGTGTTTACTTTTTTAAAATGCCAGATGACATTTGCATTTAAATATTGCAATGAAGAATTCTCTTACAAGAGGTAAAGACCTGTGATTGGAGATCAACAAAGACCAGATAAGTGTATAAAGAACACAGCAGAAATTTCCAGTTTTTGTTGTTCTTATTGTTAGGTGCCATAGAGTGCTTCTCTGCTGTTTGTAGGATTTTCCATGGAAGATTGATTTTTGGGAGTGGGTTGCTTGGTCCGTCTCCCAAGCTTGCAGCACCTGGTGTTCCCAGGCGGTCTCCCATCCAAGTACTAACCAGGCCCGACCCTGCTTAGCTTCTGAGATCTGATGGGATCAGATACCACAAGGCTATGGTTGCTTTCAGTTTTTAAGATCATGTATTTAAAGAAAAAAATGTAGAGCTTGTTAAATATTGTAGGATAGACTTTATTCAAGAGGAGCCACCTAAATGATTGACCTAGGGACCACTGCAGTGGGAGTTTACAGGGGAAGAAAGAGATTGGATTCAACTCTGACTCCAACAAGGATAAGTGGGGATTTATAACCAAGAAGCCTACAGACATACTACTGTGGCATCCAATCCCTTCAGATCTTGGAAGCTAACTAGGGTGGCACCTGGTTAGTACTGGGATGAGAGACCGCTTGGGAACACCAGGTGCTGTAAGCTTGGGAGAAGGACCTGGCAACCCACTCCCAAAAAGAATCAGGCATCGAAAACCCTATAAATAGTAGAGAGGCACTGACAAGTGTTTTGCCTGTTGTACATAGGGTCAGTATGAGTCAGACAATGACTCGAGGGCACCCAACAACAACAACAATAACCAAGAAGTAGGGTGGAGTCAGTGGATGACAAATTACTAAGACATCAGGATCAAGGGTTTCTGGTTTGATAGGATTAGGCAAGCTAGGATGATAAGATACCAAGAGTTGGGAGTTTTTGCCAAACTGATTTAGCAGGATTCTTGTTCAAACTGGATTCTATAAGGATAGGGATGGAAGTCAAAGTTCAGAACTGGTCAGAAAGTGTTCAGGATCCTGACTAAAGTTTTTATCAAAGGAGAAAGTCTTTGTGTATAGATGATAGAGAGACAGAGAGATAGTAGTCTCTCCTTATCTATAGTTTCACTCCCCATAGTGTTAGTGTCTGGATCTTAAATGTCCTCCAAAAACTCATGTATTGATGGCTTGGTCTGCAATGTACCAAGGTGGGGGTGGGGCCTTTGGGAGGGCCTTCGGATTGGACCGTGAAAGTTCTGACCTCATGAATGGATTAATCCATTGATGGATTCTTAGCTTATTGGTTTTGGTGGGGGGTTGAAATAAATGAGCTCTCTCTGCTTCCCAGTTACCATGAGGTGAGGAGCTTTGTTCCACCATGCACTCCCCACCACGACGTTCTGCCTCCCCACAGGCCCAGAAACAAAGGATCCAAATGACCATAGACTGCAACCTCTGAAACCATGAGCCAAAATAAACCTTGTCTCTTTTTAAAGTTGTTTTTCTCTGATATTTTCTCTGATACAAATATCAGGATTTCAGTTACCCATGGTCAATCATAGTCTAAAAATATTAAATGGAAAATTTCAGAAATATTTAATTTATAAGCTTTAAATTATATACTATTCAGAGTAGCATGATGAAATCTCACACCATCCTTCTTGGGATGTAAATCATGGTTTGGTCAGTGTATCCACACTGTATGTGCTACCTAGCCATCAGTTACTTGGTAGCCATCTCAGCTACCAGATGGCCTGTCATAGTATCAGAGTTCTTGTGTTCAAGTAACTATATTTTATTTAATTATGGCCCCAAACCATGAAAGTATTAATGCTGGTAATTTGAATATACCAAAATGAACCTGTAAAGTCCTTCTTTTAACTGAAAAAGTTGAAGTTCTTGACTTAAAAAGAAAAAAAGTGATTATTGAATCAGGGAACTGACTCTTGGGATACATTGGATTGCATCCTCCATAGCTAAGCTGCAGAAATAGTACATTTAAGTACCACCAAGATATACATGATTTCCTGTGGTAACCTAGTGGATACAATGAAAAAGTGTGAGGCAGATCAGAAGATTTGTAATAAATGGCAAATGGCTTAATTTGAGCTTGAAAAGATGTTTCTTATAACCATAGAAAACTGCCTATAGCTTAAAGATATTATCATTGTCTAAACACATTTATCTTTACCTATGAAAATTAAATTTGGTTATGACATAAAGGTATAAAGAGACATGCCTGCATAAAAGACAGAATCAGGTTCCAAAACCTCTGGCATTTGTATTTAACAAGTTTAGTTTAATGAAGATTCATATAAAGTCTTGAATATGGGTACAAAAAGAACAACAGACTAAATGCAAGCACACAGGCTCAGGAGTGGGCAGATGCACATACAAAGAGATTTGGAACTTTTAAAATTCAGAAAGATCAATATTGGCTCACAGGCAATGTGACTGCAAAAGAAATTAATGTGATCCCAGGTGGTATTGATGATACATTATCCAGAGACAGATATTGATCAGGCCACATGTGGTCTCTTCAAAGCCACAATTTAAGAATATTGACAAAGGTAAATAAAAGTGATAGACTAAGAGAGAAACTGCCAGGCATAGTGGCTCACATCTATAATCCCAGTGAATCTAGAGGTGGAGGCCAGACGATTGCAAGTTTGAGGCTAGAAGTAGCCTGCAAACTTAGTGAGCCCCTGACTCAAAGTAAAAAGTAAGTAAAAAAACTGGGTAGGAATGCAGCTCAGTGGTAGAGTGCTTGCACCTTTGTGCGTGAAGCCCTGGGTTCAACCCCAAGCACCCCCCCCCAAAAAGAAACAGAAACCAAAAACCACATTTAAGCTACAGAAGACCTGGCTTATGTTTAATGTTTAATTCACTCAGTAAATATTTGCTGTGTGATTTGCTGTGTCAGTCAATGGTTCTACAGTTGGAAACAAAGGATCAATCTTAAGAAGGGGTTGGGGTTTAGCTCAGTTGGTAGAGGGCTGCTCTGCACTCTCTGAGGTCCTGAATTCCATCCCCAACACTGCAAAACATGGAAAAGGACTTGGTAGCCCACTCCTGAGAAGAATCTCAGAACACTCAGCCAATTTAAAACCATATGAACAGCAGAGAAGCACTGACATAGTGTTGGGCATGACACAGTGTCAGGGAGTGTTTTGTTTTGTTGTACATAAAGTCAGCTTGATGGCACCTAATAGCAACAAACATTATGCAGAAGAGCTATAAGAAGTATTCTAAACGGCCCAAAGGAGAAAAAGCTGTAATGATTAGGAACTTTAGGGAAGCTTACTTGACTTGAGGGTACTTAATAACTTTTCTTCAATATTTAAAAACAAAAAAAATCAGCAAAATTCTTAACAGTCAGCTTTCTGAGAAGGATGAACTACCTTGACATTAACAAGTTCTTTTTGGCTAGAATTGTTGAGGAAAATAGGAAATCACATATTCAATTCTTTTTTTGTGTGTGTGGTACTTGAGGGTTGAACACATGGCCTCACACATGCTTTGCAAGTGCTATACCACTGAGCTGCACCTCCAGCCCATTTTTTATATTAATTTTTTATCTTGAGATATGGTCTTGTCAGGTTATGCAGGCTGCCTCTGGCTTCGAACCTGTGATCCTCCTGCCTCCCTGTCTGGATTCACTGGGATTGTAGGTGTGTACCACCCCACTCAGCTATTCAGTTCTTTTTACATGCATATTCTAGAAAAAATTGAAGAGTGGAAAAATAATGAAAGACAGAAAGAGAGAGAGAGGGAGAGAGAAATTGCCCATAATCCCCTTAAACACGAGTAAGCACACACAGCTAATCCTATTTCCTCTTAGATTATTGAAATCTTGTTATGATATAGCTTTATATCTCCTTTTACTTAACACTACAACTATTTCCATAACATTTAAAATTATTTGTCAATATTTTACTAGTGGAATAATATTTTATTATATAGATGTACCATAGGTTTTTAAATCATTCTTCTGGTGCTGGAAATTCATGGTGTTTCCACTTTTCTTCGGTTATAAATGATGCCGTGATGAGTAGCTTTGGAGTATGTATGCTTCTACCTGACCATTTTCTTTGGATAGAGTTATAAAAGTGTAATTATTCTGCAGAGTTACGGGAATTTTTAAAATTGGGGTGCATATTATAAAATTCATTTCAGAAAGGTTAAGCCCATTTACATTTGTATTAGGATGAGAATACCAATCTCAGCTCACCCTTGGCCAGCATCATTATTTTTTAATTG
This sequence comes from Pedetes capensis, assembly GCA_007922755.1. NCBI lineage: Eukaryota > Metazoa > Chordata > Mammalia > Rodentia > Pedetidae > Pedetes > Pedetes capensis. The sequence goes on from VMDO01006801.1 coordinate 35,185, forward strand.
TTTCAATTTTAAGGGCAAAAATTGGTGTTGCATTTTAATTTGCTTTTCTCAGAATAAGGATAATTGTGTATTTTGGAAGCTTATTAACTACTTGCCTTTTCTTTAAGTTGGAGTTTCTTATGCTCAGTTTTCCAGCAGTTTTGCAGACTTTTCTTTATTAATTTGAACATGCTCTCTATATAGTAAAAATATTACTTTTAATCCTCATTATATCTTTATGGCAATTCATTTTTACTCATTTTCTTTGTTCTTTGGTTTTGTTGATTATTTTTATATACCAGAAAAAAATTGATAAGCCTAATGATACAAAATGAACATTTCTGCATATTATTATAAAATAATATATGAGGTAGGCAAACAAAAGGGGGGTCATTTGTGGGGAGGAAGAGGATCAGCAGGGGGTAACAGAGGACATGAGCAGGTAATGGGGGTGAACATGAATAATGTACAATGATATACATGTATGGAAATGTCATAATGAAACCCATTAATTTGTACACTAAGTAAAAAAGTACTAATAAAAATTTTAATATATATATAAATAAAATACATAAACCTAGGAAATATTTACATCAAATTTTTCCAATAAAATATTAATATGTTTGACATTTAATATCTCAAACAAATCTATTAAAATACAAAAATAAGCCAGGGTGGTTGCATATTTATAATCCCCACTAAATGGGAAGCTGAGGCAGGAAGATCACAAGTTTGAGGCCAGAGGGAGCCCGTACAACTTGATGAGACCCTTCTAAAAATAAAATAAAAACAGGGCTAATGGTGCAGTGGGCTGGGATTTAGCTCAGTTGGTAGAGCACTGCACTGCAGTCTCTGAGGTCCGGAATTCAATTCCCAGCACCGCAAAAATGGGAGAAGGACGTGGCAATCCACTCCCAAAATCAATCCCGAAACAGTCAGCCATTGAAAACCCTATGAGGGTCGCTATGAGTCGGATACCGACTCGACGGCACCTAACAACAACAACAACAACAATGGTGCCCCTCAGTGGTGGAATACTTGTCTAGCATGCTTAAGGCCCTGTATTCAATCCCCAAGTACTGATTTTTTAAAAAAACACGTAAGTAAACTCGCTAATGTTAGGTGCTGTCGAGTAGGTGTCCAAATCATAGCAATGCTATGTACAGCAGGCAAAATGCTATTGTCAGTGTTTCTCTGCTATTCCTAGGGTTTTCAATGGAGGATTGATTTTTGGAAGTGGGTTGCCAGGTCCTTCTCCCAAGCCTCTAGTACCTGGTGTTCCCAAGCAGTCTCCCATCCAAGTACTAACCACGCCCGACTCTGCTGAGCTTCTGAGATCTGATGGGATCAGACACCATGTGCTACAGCTGCAGGCTATAAATAAACTGAGAAGATGCAAAAAGGACCAAATCATACAATAAACTCAAGAAATGGTTTAACTTCACTAGCAATAAAATAAGTTTAAAAAAATCAACATCAAGGGTGAAATTTCATTGATCATATTAGCAAATATTAAAATAAACTATGTGGTGTCTGTGTGGTGGTACAGATGCGTGCAAACTTCTGGAAAACATTTTGGTAATATGCTGTGAGTTAAGAGCATCAAAATATTTATATTCTTTGTCCCATTAAAGTCCAGTTTTGGAAAATTACATTGAACTGGCTAGAGATGTGGTTTCAGGTATATTCACAAGTATGTTTATTGCATCATTGTTTATTTAAAAATCAATGAGAAGCCAAAGTGTCCAATGTAAGGAAAATATTTATGTAGAGTATGTTCTATTCATAAAGTGAAATATGTAGCTACTGAGCATGCTATCATCTTGGAAATTAAAAATATGAAAACTAAGAACACTTTCAGTAAAATGTTTCTAACCCAAAACTGAGGATATTTCTGAAAGGCATAAGAAAAAAGATGAGAAAAAGATAAGGAAATTATGGAATTCATTCTAAAGAGCCAATAACCAACTAATCAGTTTGTGAAAGGAAAAAAAAAGTAAATTAGTGGGAAAGGAAATGATCAAGGAAAAACATGCAAGGACATTTTCCAGAACTAAAAGATATTTGCTTACATGTATAGGGTCCAACACAATGATATATGTAGGGTCCAACACAATGCTATGATATATATGACACCCAACACAATGAAAGGGGGCAAAAGGAGGAGAGGACCCATACCCCCATAACAGTGAAATTTCAGAACACTCTCTGGAGATATAAAGAAGTTCCTAAATGATTCAGACAAGAAAATCAGGTCTCAGAAACAAAGGACTGGAACAAAAATGGTAGCAGACTATCTTGATAGAAACATTGGAGGCTTAAAGGCAAAAATGTCTTAAAAATTCGGATGGAAAAATGATTTTCAACTTGGGGTCCTATTTGTTTTTATTTTTATTTTATTTTTTTTGCAGTACTGGTAAGTTGGGTCAAGGGCCTCCTGCCTGCTAGGCTAGGCAAGTGCTCTACCACTGACCTGCACCTCTAGCCCCTTTTTAATTTTTTATTTTGGGACAGAGTTCTTGCGGAGTTGTGCAGGCTGCCTCTGTCCTTGAACTCCCTATCCTCCTGCCTTAGCCTCCTGGGTCACTGAGATTATAGGCATGTGCCACACTGCCATTGCACCCAGCTCAACCTGGAGTTCTATATCCAGCCAAACTATCAATCAAGTAGAATAGTAGACAGGTATTTTTTTACCATAAAATTTCAAAATATACTTACATTTATCATTGCTCAGGTCTTCCCAAGAAATCACAGGAGGATGTTTTATATCAAAAGCAACTAGTAATAACAATAAAAAGAAAAACAGGATTTAGGGAGGAAAGGTATCAAATAGGAGATAGGCAGGAGAAATCGATGGATGATGGCTAGAGTAGCTCCTAGTGTATGGTTGCACAGCACATTTGTATTAGTACATTTTCTGTTGCTACATCAAAATACCTGATGTTAAGTAACATATAAGGTAAAAAAATTTATTTGGCTCATAGTTTTGGAGGTCTGAGCATGGTGCCAGCATCTGTTCAGTTCTAGTGAAGACCTCCTTGACTACCTCATATCATGGCAGATGGCTTCATGGAGGGACTATGTGGAGAGGGAGAGGTCACATGGATAGATGGGAAACCATAGATTGAGGAGGGACCAATCTTTCCCTTTTATAATAACTCACTCTCTTGGGAAGTAATGGGTCCCATGAAAACTACTTAATCCCTTCTCTGTGCAATCCAATCACCTCCTACTAGGTTTCTTTCTTATTTTTACATTTCTAGAGATCAAACCCAGGGCCTCACAGGCAAGTGCACTAGCCAGTCCCACCACCTAAATACCACCACACTGAGAAACAAGCTTACCACATATAAACACTTAGGGGACAAACCACACCCAAAATCATAGCAACATCTAAAGACAACTCTGCTATTATGGTTTAAATATGAAAAGTCACCCACAAGCTCATAGTTTAGATACTTGGTCATTAGCTGATGATGGTGCTGGTTTGGAAATTCTGGAAATTTTAGGAGATGAGGCCTAATTGGATGAAGTAGGTCACTGAGAATATGACTTTGAAAGTCATATTAGTTCCCAGTCCCTTTCTCTGTCTCTGTGTCCTGTCCAACATGAAGTGAACAGCCTGTTCCTCCACATGCTCCCACTGCTATGCTGTTGTGACCTGCGATGGCCCAGAACCAACAGAGCCAAGACTGTGGGCGGAAATCTCTGAAACCATGAGCCAAAATACGCCTTTCCTCCTTTAAGTTGTTCTCTTGGGTATTTTGGTTACTGCTATGCAAAAGTAACTAACACATTTGTCTTAAAAGTGGACAGACAGAGAATCTTTGGATGGATACTTCCTCTAGTTTGTCATAATTACATCACTCCTTATAAATCACCCTATCTATACTGCCTACTTGATGGATTTGAACATGTGAAAAAAAATTGTGTGAAGACGTGTTTTACAGAACTGTCAAAGACTGTGAAAAGACTGACAAATTATAGAAGATGAAATAAAAATTTTAATGAAGTAATATTAAATACAAGGTAAAGTGAGTAATGACCATAGCCATTTTATTTATATTTTGTTGAGTACTTCTGATATGTCACCTAGTGTTCCAAGTCCTTTCACACATATTAACTCATATAGTATCTACAATTTCTCTGTGATTGATATATCCATTATATAGAGAGGAAAAAATTGACAGGGAATTTGCAATGGTCCCAGAGTAAGATTCAGTTTGTCAGACTCTAAACCACCTTTCTAGGAAAGGAAATGCAATCATAACACTTGCTTTGGCTCAATGGTGAAAGATAATTATGTAGTCAAAATGCTAAAACCATGGAATACAGATTGGCCTGGAAGTGGCATATAACCATATTAGGAGCATGGGGGAGTGAAAATTAAAATGGTTATAAAAACAAGCAACAGCAGAAACCTTCACCTGCAATAACAGAAAGTCAATAAATATATGCAGGTATATATGTGTGCATGTACATATGCGTGTCTATTTAGACACTTAACTTCCTGTAATTGCAGGTGATATATCTATATTTGTGGGCATATATAGATAAATATATATACACATATTTGAAATATACTGGTAAATACCAGAAGAAAAGAAAAAAACTGAGTGATAATTTCTATTAGCCATTTACCAGCATTATTTTTAAACTATGTTCATGTATTAATCACACATACACATCCATATTAATCTATAGCTATACTTTATTTATTGTCATCATTGTTGTTGTTTATATGCCCTGGAGTAGGGTCTGACTCATAGCAACCCTATGTACAGCAGATCGAAACACTCCCTGATTCTGTGCCAGGCACACAATCTTATTTATGTTTAAGCCAATTGTTGCAGACACTGTGTCAATCGACCTAGTGGAGGGTCTTCCTTTTTTTTTTTTGTCAACCTGCCACTCTCCCAAACATGATGTCTTTCTCTGGGGATTGGTCCCTCCTGACTACATGTCCAAAATACATAAGATGGAGTCTGGCCACCCTTGCTTCCAAGAAGCACTCTGGTCACATTTCTCTTAGGAAAGATTGATTGGTTCTTTTGGCAGTGCATGGTATATTCAATATTCGCCTATTTATGTCTACATATATTTAATACTGCCTGCAGCCATAGCACTATGGTGATACCGTCAGATCTCAAAAGTTAAGCAGGGTCGGACCTGGTTAGTACTTGGATGGGAGACCACCTGGGAACACCAGGTACTCTAGGGCTGGGCAAAGGACCCAGCAACCCACTGTGAAAAAACAGTTAGCCATTGAAAACCCTATGAATAGCAGAGAACCATTGACAATAGTGTTTCATTTATTATACGTTGGGTCTCTATGAGTCAGACATGGACTTGACAGCACCTAACAACAACAACAACATATTTAATGCTAACAAGTATTTTTAAATGTACAAATCATAGTCAGTAGCCCATGGACATGAGAAATATTTATGTATTTGTTAAGAGTTACTATCCAGAGCCTGAGTGAACCTCTGATGTTCTGGCTGCCTAGAACTGGGAACCTCTCTCCTCCTCTCCAACCCCTCCAAGCCAGCCATAAAGGGTGAAGGCCTGTAGAGGCCCCAGCACTGGGTCCAACACCACAGCCAGTTAGGCACCCCTCTTCCTTATTGGGTCTGTGCCTAAATTCTCCCAGTTGTTAAATATTTCTTAATATTATCCTTATTCATGAATTTACATTAAGTGAAAAAAGAAGATACAATGTATGTCTGTAAAGCCAATAAAAATGGATTTATGTGAGATGTGTGTTACCTTTTTCTATATATTTGGGTTTTTTCATATTTTCCATAAAAAGCAAAGATTGATTTTAAGGTTGATAGAAAATGTAAGAAAATGAACAGAATAAAACCTGTAGATGGGTATAGTCATTGCTCTGTGCTATATTACATAAACTGGCATAGGACAATCCCTACTTTAATAGCAATAGCCCCTGAAAACATTGGAAAGGCAAATATTGGACAGTCAAGACACAAATGTAAGTTTTGTGAAGGGAGTCTTAATTCTAGAGGACTTAAACTATCTTAACATTTAGCTGGTGACATGCCCTAACCAGAATATAACTGGTGACATTGGGTCACTAAGATCTCTATCCTTGTACAGGTAGGTATAGGATGTATAGGTATTTCTTTTTGCTGCAAGTGGCTTTATATTTTAGTTTAAATCTTTCCTAAAACATTTGGTCTGTTTTGGCTTCTCTCTCTCTCTCTCTCTCTCTCTATATATATATATATATATATATATATATATATATATATATATATTTCCTAATATTTTATAAACAAAATAAAAATTCATATTGCAATTTATTAAACTGACAGTAATTTGAAAAAATCTGATGCTTAAAATGAAAGTCACTTTTTGATATTTTTAGCTGAAACTTTATTCAATTATGGAACAAAATAAAATATAAAATATTAAGTTTCAAAGTTAGTATCATAATTTCTGCACAGCACTTTGGAACACTTTAAGCCATAAGGCTTTTTGTACTTAGTACACAAAATTGTAAAAGACACCTATAAACTGCCTTTACTAAAAAGCATTACATACTCTAAGGAGGCCTCTGAGTGTCTCAAGCCCTCGTCCTAAACCTGCAGTTGCTTTGGAAATAGGAAGCCCAATCATCCACGTCATGCCATCTTCATTTTTTTCTTCTAATTCATTCTAAATTTGTTGTACAAACGCGGGAAGTTGAGGATCATCAGTCTTCATAGACATAGGAAATCCTTTGGATGCCATATTTCAATGTGATGCTATAATAATTATAATGTTGCATGAAATAGAGGGATAGTATTTAAAAAAAAACAAAACAAAAACTAAAGTACCTGGTGACATCAGGTCTCAGAGACCAGAACCCTCTTGTATTTCACGGCACTTGTTGTTGTTGTTAGGTTGTTAGATTGTTAGGGTTTTTAATGGTTGATTTTTTGGGGGAGTGGGTTGCTGGGTCTGTCTCCCAAGCCAACAGCACCTGGTGTTCCCCGGTGGTCTCCCATTCAAGTACTAACCAGGCCCTACCTTGCTTAGCTTTGGAGATCTGACGGGATTGGACACCACACTGGTATGGCTGCAGGTAAAATCCTCATCTAACTTTGTTAAATGTGCACAGCAGGGGTAAGAAGTGATATATTTTTTCTAATTTTTCAAGCCCTCCTGAAAGATCCAGTGCATCTGAAGTTGTTCCCTGCTGCCAGCATGCGTGAGCTCTTATGCTAGGCTGCCTGTACCCTCTCTCCACAATCCACTGAGTTCTCAGAATTTGGGGCAGGAGAAGCACAGGAGTATGCTCCAGAGTCTCATTCCCACACTGCCCAAAGCTGGAGCCCCTTGGCCTGCTGGGGATAAACTGCTCCATTTTGCCCAGGCCTGAAGCGGGTGGGGGATGTTTCCAGGAAGTGTGACTTTCAGTGACCAAATCAGGAAACATCTCAGGCAAACTAAGATGAATCAAACATCCCAGCTGGGGCTCACCCTAACTGTAGGTCATTATTGAATAAGATATGACTTGTCCACTTGTGGTGATCATTGGCATCTCTCCCATGGAGCCATGGGTTGATCTGTGAACACTCTGGGTCCACCTGGCCTATTCTAGAGGTAAAATGTATGAAATTACCTTTGCTCGGATATGTTGTGAAGAATTGAAGAGGCATGGTGTTTTATTTTTTGTTTGTTTAAGACAGTCTTGCTCTGTAGTCTGGGCTATCCTTGAGCTTGCCCTCCTGCTTCAGTCTCCTGAACTTTGGAATGACAGGCATGTGCCATTACATCTAAGACACAGCTTTTAAATATCACGTGTGAGATCAGAAAGACTTGGGGGACTTGTGAAGAAACAACAGTTCGGGAATCCAGACAGTGTTAGGGAGACTGTGGCAAACTGAGAAGTCTTTCTTAGAGCAACTGATCCCCAGTTTCCACTGCCATCTTTGGTTGGGAATAGGGTCCTATTTGGCCTGATTTTTCCATTTTGCAAGGAAAGCCAGAAACCTGGATTTTTATGTGAAATCTGAACTTTTCAATGTGAAAAAGCAAATTCAAAAATATTTAAACATGTGTAGTTTTGGCATTCCACTCCTGAAGCAATCTTGAAACAATCAGCCAATGATAACCCCGTGAGGATTGCTATGAGTCGGATCTGACTTGATGGCACTCACCAGCCAAACAACAGTCTTTCTAAACCCATGCCTGTGAATAACTATGGTGCCTTGTCTCTGCACAAGGAAGATGTGTATTTTGGTTACTCTAATTAAAGTTTCACTTTGTGGTGCAGAATCACCCTGTGGGATGAATCAGAGAACTTCCATAGCATTCACCTTTCACCTTGGCTGCTCTGTAATTCTGGGTTACTCTTTCTCTTTCTCTATATGGATGTGCTGTCACTCCACCCCTCACCCAAGTGCCAGATATACTAAATGAAGGAGATGTTCCTTGGGTTAGTGAACTTTCTCATCAATGTGAGAGAATGCCTGACAGAAACGACTTAAATGTTAGAAAGATTTATTTTGCTACTAGGTTCATGGGTTTCAGTCCATCATGGTGGGCATGGTGGAACAGTTCACAATATGGTAGACAGGAAGCAGAGTGGAACAATAATAAGAAAGGGCCAGAACAAGTTATAGTCCCCAAGGAAAGCCACCCCGCTGAACAACTTACTTCATCTAACCAGGCCCCACTTCCCATAGTTGCACCATTTCCCACTAGTCTATTCAAATTTTGAATACATTATTGGATTTAATTGTTCAAGACTCTCATAATCTACTTGCCTCTGGAAATGTCCTCACAGATATACCTAGAATCTCTTATGTGTTTCTCAGTCCAATCAAATTGACAATCAAAATTAACCATCACAACTTTGATTTGTTTTTCTGCTTCTTCCTCATCTGTCCCCTTTTCCAACCAGGTCTAAATGTTGAACTTGCCATTTTTTTTTTAAGTTTGTACATGTACAGCAGGTACAACAGCCCAAACTTATGTGCTGATTATCAATTAGTGTTATGGTTTGGATCTAGAATGTCCCCCAAAGGCTCATGTAGTGAAAGCTTGGTCCCCAGATGGTGGTGCTATTGAGAGGTGATTTGATTATGAGGGCAGTAGACCCATCAGTGATTAATCCATTATGAGTTCATAGCTGAATGAGCCATTAGGAAGTGGGGCCTACTTGGTCAAACTGGAGGTACATCTTTGAAGGGTATATCTTGGCCTCAGACACTTCCTCTTGCTTTCTCTCTCTCTGTTTCCTAGCTACCATGAGGTGAGCAGCTTTGATCCACTATATGCTTCTGCTATGATGTACTTTCTTACCACAGGCCCAGGAACAATGCAGCCAGTTAAGCATGTACTGAAACCTCTAAAACCATGAGCCAAAATAAACCTTTGCTTGTCTAAGTTGATTTTCTCAGGTATTTTGTCACAGCAACAGAAAGCTACCTAACACAATTAGTATTGTATTTTAGAAATTCTTGGTTCAGAAACTTATTCCCTGTGCTTCTATTTGGCCTTTGAAACCAATGCTTAATCCAGACATATTGAAGGGAACTGTCTTTGGCTCAGGTTTGCTAGTGGGGACAAGCAAGTCTTCATAGCTTTTGATGTCTAACAGAGGGCACATGCTAAAACTCCAAATTAGCATTTCAGAAATTGTCCTTTTGCAGATGAAAATTGTTCTTGTAAATCAGTAAATATGAGCCTTCTAGCATATCAATGAAGGGGAGAAGCTCTCCAGCCCCACACTGTGGAGGTTTGGTACCCCTAAAATCCCCAAATTGAAGTTGGGGTAGTCCCAAGGATGGTGCTCCTCAAGTGTTATCTGGAGACCACTAGTGACCAACCCACCTGGAGGTGTTTCAAAATATAGATTCCAGGGCCAAAATTTTCAGTCTATTGAATTGATTCTCTAGTTGGGGAGCCAAGACTCTGGCTGTTAACAAGTTCCTCAGGCCATTGTTATGCACAGTGAATTATAAGAGCCACTTCCAAGGAGCCTTTCTTCCTAGTTTCTAAGCAGTCACCAAGGCCTAGAGTTGAGACTGAGAAAGCTGTGAAGAGTTTAGGCTTATTGCACTCTTTCATCAGATAAAAGAGCTTAACAAGTAGAATACAGGGATAGTAGGAAGGAGGAACCATTCATATGAGGATGAGAAAATCACGTTTAAAATGGGAGTGTTTTCAAAGAGCTAGTTATGAAAGAATAAAGTTCTGTTTCATGGCACCTAGTACTCCTGAATGACAGGCTGGATATATTTTGAATGTACCTCAGGCCAGGGAATTGGCCCCTCACTGTCATTAATTTCTTCAGCAATATTTACTGAGTCCCTATACATAAGGAACTCAAACCAAAACACATAAATAAAGCACATAGGGTCATTTGATATTAATAACATATACACACAAAGGTAAAATAGCCATTATATGTTCTATGCAAATAACATACACTTTATAATGACATAAACATAAGCAAAAAGACAATTGTTGTTGTTGTTAGGTGCTATCGAGTCGTGTCCGACTCATAGCGACACTCATAGGGTTTTCAATGGCAGATTGTTTTGGGATTGCCTTGGGAGTGGGTTGCCATGTCCTTCTCCCATTTTTGTGGTGCTGGGAAGTGAACTCGGGACCTCAGAGACTGCAGAGCGGCGCTCTACCAACTGAGCTAAATCCCATCCCCAAAAAGACAATAGTGAGCCTGATGTGGTAGCACATGCTTGTAACCCTAGCACTTGGGAGGCTGAGGCAGGAGAATTATGAGTTTGAGGCCAATCTGGGCTATATAGTGAGTTCTAGACCATCCTGGGCTATAGAGTGAGACTCTATCTAAAAAAGAAAGTAATGAAGAAGAGGAAGAGGAAGAGGAAGAAGAAGAAGAAGAAGAAGAAGAAGAAGAAGGAGAAGGAGAAGGAGAAGGAGAAGGAGAAGGAGAAGGAGAAGGAGAAGGAGAAGGAGAAGGAGAAGAAGGAGAAGAAGGAGAAGAAGGAGAAGAAGCAGAAGAAGAAGAGGAGCTGCTGGAGGAGGAGGAGGCAGAAGAGGAGGAGGAGGAGGAAGAAGAGGAGGAAGAAAAGGAGGAGGAGGAAGAAGAGAAGGAGGAAGAAGAGGAATAGGAGGAGGAGGAGAAAGAAGACAATAGTGAGGTATTTTGACATACCACCAATCCATCTAGTAGACTAAGTAGACAAAATGTTAGAGAATTTTAGTATGTGACTAATGAACTGGAGTCAATGGACATATAACAAAATATATAACCTCAAACAGATAATTCATGGGTAGTCTCAAACACTGATGTAAATAGGCACGATTCTTTTCAGAGGGCAATTTGGTAATATATACCAAAAACTTTTAAAACATACATTTTCTTGAATTCTGAGATCTTATACCTAGGAATTTACCTTATGGCAAAGCTCTATGTACAAATAGTGACTGAAGCATATACCACATGTATTCAATACTAGCTAAATAAATCAATACTGGTTAAATAAATCAGTGCCCTTGGTTTATCTTTTATCAAAGCAACTATTTCTCCAGAGGAAACTGCAAAGCACAATTTGTGAAACTCGGTGAGTTGGAGTAGGTCCTTCCTAGAGCGTTGCAGGTTAGAGGAGAGGTTCTCATTTTCAGTGAGGCAAGGAGGGGAGCCCAGGGCCTGCTGAAGCTCCTGACCAGCAGAGGGTATGCAGAAAACTGGTGGAGGCTTATTTGGGATATGGACATCTTGACTTCTCTATCATGAAGGATAGCCTGGTGGAGAATCATATGAGAACTTATAAGCCAGGCATTTAGTTGTAAATCAAGACCACTGGGGTAAAGGAAGACAGGGAAAAATTCCTTAATTTTAGCTGAGTTTATTTGAAATTAAGCAGACCAAGGAGAACACAAAAAATTAAGAAATATGTGTCACTAAAATCAGAATAGTGGTTAACTTTAGGAGACAGGAAATTTAAGCAGGAAGAGTTGCAGGGCTCTCAAATGCACAGATGATATTTTACATCTTAAGTTAGATGGTATGTAGTTGGTATATCATTTTTTATACCTCTCTGTATCTGATAGTTCCATAAAATATTTTTCAAAGAGATGTTATTCTGCTAGGCTGAAGAGATAAGCTATGTAGGACTGTAGTATCTTGGGCTCAAGTGACACATGTAAGAAGTGTGAAGAGATTACTTTTTTGTGCTTTTAAAAATTATTTTTCCTGTAAAATGAAGATAAAAAATTTTGCATGTATGGAAATGTCATAATAGACCCACTAAGTTGTACATTAAAAATTACTAATAAAAATTTTAAAAATAAGTAAATAAATAAAAAATAAAAATTTAAAGCAAAACCAAATTAGTACTTGAACAGGGAGATGAGCAATGGTAGCACCATCTGTAGGTAGGACCATGTTGGCCAGAAGCAGGAAACAGATCTTTTTTAAATAGTGGACTTGAAGTATTCTGTCCCCAGGCTGCAGAGGCAGCAGCCCTCACTATCACCAAAGAACTCTGTTGTAAGGTTAGTGCTGTATGAAGTCTCAAAATTGCCTGCCCCTGTTGCTTGTATGTCTGTCCTTCTGTGGGTTTTCTGCCAACCCACAGACTGTGAGTATGATGGGGGAAGGAGATGGAAGCTCAGATGAGTGAAGAGCTTCAAAATAAATAAATGATTGCCACCTTTCACTCTTAATATGGAAGACAGGTTTTTTTTAACATCGCACTGCTTAATAATGTTTTTCTTTTCTGTCCTTTTTTATGGTGAAGAGAGAGAAACACCATAGGGAACTGGGGACTCTATATCTCTAACCAGAGAGAGTAGAAAGCACCCAAGAGTCCTGATTCATGCCGAAGAGGGATGCCCCTTTCCACCAGAGCACTGCTACAGTTTTTCAGGCAAGTTTTTCAGGCACACCCCACCCAAGGACACTGACAAGCATGAGGGGGTGGGGTCAAGAGCAGGGATCTGGGTAATAGCAGGAGCGCAGGAGGAAGTAGCCTGCACTGTCGGGGCATAGCCACTAGGGTTCCCTTTGTGGCCACTGGACACAGGAGAAGGATGTGAAATTGTTCATAGAAACATAGCTCTCTTATGGAGTACCAGGACAGGTGGTAGAAACAGAAATAGGATCCTGTCCCAGAAAGGACCTAATGGCACTGTGGAAGGATCCCAGGAAAACACATATATCAGTATCACCTTTGTCTGTTCTACCCACCACATGTCTGACCAACATATGGAGTTTAATTTAATGTCCCATTGGAAAGGAGGAAAATACTACCTATACATATAGATTCAGAGAGACCTTTGCTGAAACTATTGTGAGATTAAGATTAATGTCTTTCATACATTTCTGTATTGACCCCATGAGTGAGTGAATTAAGAGAAATTAAAATGTCATGGCTGAATGGAATGAAAATTAGGATAAGAGCTAATTTATGCATCATATTTTTAAAAACAATGAAGTCCAAACATTTATTTATGTTCAGTCATGAATAAAATTCAGCTTTCAGTTTCTCTATGATTGAAAGATGCTTATTTCCAAGAGCTTATTTAATAACTGGTCTGATATCATTTAATATAATATAATAAACTAAATTGAATTTCGTTAACAGAAATTAATGGGGTAATGACCCCACATTATATTTTGTAGCCAAGATGCATGTTTGTTGAGAAAAGTAAGATCCTCACAGTGTGCATCACAAATAGGGACTGAATCTCTCTTGTTGCATCTTCAATAAATCAGATTTTTGATTATTCATGTCAGATCACTTCTAGGGGAGTAGCATTTTATATAATTATAATAAAAGGAGAGCTTTTTTTGAGCTTGTTATTGGTGAAGTAAAAAGTAGAATTTTCCAGCATTGAGATTTGGTTGTAAACGTATCAATCCCCAGAAGCTAAGATAAACTGGATGGAAGTGGAAGAAGACACCTATATGCAGGACATCTCATGAGAAGGGACAATCTTAGGGCTGTGTAGGCCATTTGTGAAAATTCCATCTGGTCAAAGAAGACTTGTGCTTCCCTGGGAGAAGGGACAAGTTGATATGTGCCAAACAGAAGGTATGAGACATAGATGTGGATGGCAGAGGCTGTGGGGTTTGATGGTTGCATTAGGTGGCTTAGGATATATACTCACAGACACTAAGCCTACGAAAGCTGCTCCTTTTATAGGTGGCCTGGGATACCTATAATCCACCTATAATCCACCCCTGGTCTTTGAAGGGACCAGGGTCTTCGAAGGGACCAGGGGTGGATTAAAGTCCACAGCTCTGGTAGATATATAGTAAATCTAGACACTGACATCTCTTCCCACCTTCTATTGATGTGTTGTCCTCTGCTCTAGAGGATGGGAAGCTGAGAATTATATATCCCTGACTTCCCTGCACTAGAATAATCAGATGCATTTATGCAAAACCTGAATTTAAAACCAAGATCCACAGGGAGAGAAGAGGCAGCACTAGAGACATGTCTTCTGCTGATGTGGCTCAACTCTTATAGTGGCAGTTTCTTGAATCCCAATTAGAAGAGAGTAGTACACAATCCTGGAGCCATCACAGGGTATGGTGCACCAACTTTCAGTTATGGTGCAAGTAGTAATTCTTTCAGTCAGTTTGATTCCAAAAGCCATTCTGGAGACCAAGTCTATAGTTTGTTTGTTTGTTTGTTTTTCTCTAACTATTCCCTAAACCTGGGAGCAGCTAATTTCCTATATCTCTTTCTATTCATGTGCAGTGGAACCCTGACTGGTCCTACAACCCTCCTATCTGACCTATTGTTTTGAGTAATCTTTCTTGTGCCTAGGAGCCCAAACCAATACTTCCTAGAGATGAAACATACATTGGAATACTAACAGATTGTTTTCCTTTCTTCACCTTCCAAACTTTCTTCCTTCTTAGCCTTCGGAGTTAGCTTTATTTCAGACAGCACTCAGAAGAAGCACACACAGAAAAATGAGTAATTTTCTTAACTCTAAATTTATTAAAAAGACTTGCAAATCCTTGGTTGAGAGCACAGTCTTGAAAGCCAACACACCATTAATGTATAAGAGATAGGCACACAGAAGAGAAATCTTTTTTTATTTTGAATTCTAAAAAAAATGGTTCGGTTTATAAGGCAATAAGATCAAGACTGGAAACCCAAAGGTGCTTGATATAAACCATAAAATACAGAGTGCAAAAAATTTTATGCTATGGTTTTTCTTCTCTAAGTAACTAAGGGCCTGCAGCCATACCATTGTGATGTCTAATCCTATCAGATCTCAGAAGCTAATCAGGGTCAGGCCTGGTTAGTATTTGCATGGGAGATTGGCTGAGAACACGAGGTCCTGTAGGCTTGGGAGAAGGACCCAACAACCCACTCCGAGAAAACAATCAGCCATTTTTTCCTGTTGTATATAGGGTCACTATGCGTCGAACACCAACTTGACAGCACCTAATAACAACAACAAAAGAACTAAGAATTCAGTCAGTAGGAAAGAAAACTAGAGGGAATTTAATGAGAATGTGGATATTGCCTAGATCCCCAAGAATGGACTCAGCCTCACTGACTCCAATTTCAGGTGCTGCATATGTGATAGGAACCCAGGATAGCAGAGGATGTGTCATTGTCATTGTCAGAGCATTGGCCAGAGGATGCAAGCCTCTCCCAACATTGCACCTGAATGGCAAAGTGGCAGTGTTGTGGAGAGATGTGCTTAGGGGCAACTTCATTTTAGCACTTTTTAGTGGATAGAATTTGCCATGAAGCTAATGAAGTTGGAGTTCAGGGCTTCTCATTTACAAAGGCTGGTGCTGTGTCCAACAATATATTCTCAAGTAAGATATCTGAGTTGTAATCACTAAAGATCACTGTTTCTTTCTTCTTGACCTGCCTGTCTGTCATACTTCCCCTCATAGGGGAGCACTGGAGGGGTCACCAAGTATTTACAATCTGTGTAAAAGAAATCTACATTGAGGATATATTCTAGTTGGATGTGTTGGGATATATTTCTGTGGTTTACAGATATTTCATTATATCTGGCATAGGAATATCTTCCAGGAATACCCCTAGTACTTTGAACTGTGCCATATTGCCATGATAAGGAGATAAAGAGTCAAAGGTTGCATCGCAACATGAACATGTCCTGTGGTGCCCAGAACTACTAGAAATACGTGGGTTAGAGGAGGAGAAAACACATCTGAATTGTATGACCCTAAAAGCTAATGTGTGAGAAATTCTTCCAAACAACAGATGGGTCAAACTGTAAACTGAAAAGTTGGATTTCAATGCCATTTCATTAACATAGAAGTTCCTTCCTATTGGAAACTGTTATACCTTGGATTTGGAATGTCCCCCAAAGGCTCATGTGTTGGGGGGAGTTAGTCCCCATGGTAGCATTATTGGGAGGTAGTAGAAACTGTAACAGGTAGGGCCTACAGCCAGGCATGGTGGATCATGCCTGTAATCCCAGAGACTTGGGAGGCAGAGGGAGGAGGATTGCAAAGTTGAGGCCAGAGGTAGCCTGTATAACTTAGTGAGACCTTGTCTTAAAACGTAAAATATGGGCTGAGGGAGCATCTTCATTGGGGGTATGCCCTTGGAGGATATAGTGGGACCTTAGGTCTTCTTATCTCTCTGCTTCCCAGCCACCATGAAGTGAGCAGCTGTGCTTTACTACATACTCCCTACCATGTTGATTCTGCCCCACCACAGGCCCAGAAACAAGGGAGCCAAATGACCATGGACTGAAACCTCTGAAACCATGAGCCATAATAAATATTTCCCCCTTTATGTTGTTTATCTCAGGTATTTTTGTTACAGCAGTGGAAAGCTGACTAACACAGCAACATACTTAACTTCCTATTTATTTTAATGAGAACAATGTAAAATAGAATTTATCAGAATTGTTTTTTGTTGGTTAAAGCATATTGTTTATTAATATTGCCTGTAGAGAGTGTGTTTATATGTGAAGCCCCCTTATTTTTTTCAAACATACTAAAGGAAAGACTGAATTATCTTTCCATTTTATATTTTTAAAATATATTCTCCTCCTTAATTTGGTCTGTCAGGTATTTGGCACAGTGAAACGCAGACAAATAACACAATCCCCCTTCATTTATTCAACAAACATTTACTGGGAGCTTCCTATGAAGTTGTTGCTGAGAATATGGCATTGAATACAACCATATTCCTGCTCTTGTGAAACTTACATTTTAGCAGGAAAAAAGAGGAACAATACCCTGGTAATAGATATTGAGTCTACAGCCATGCCACTCCAGCATTTGATCTCGTCAGATCTCAGAAGCTAAATAGGGTCGGGCCTGGTTAATCCTTTGATGGGACACCACATGGGAATATCAGGTGCTGCAAGCTTAGGAAAAGGACCTGACAGCCCACTCCTGAAAACAACCAGCCATCGAATACACTATGGATAGCAGAGAAGCACTGACACAGTGCCAGGCATGGCACAGTGTTGGGGAGTGTTTTGTTCTGTGGCTATGACTCAGACTGGCTTCACGGCACCTAACAACAACAATATTAGCTATTAGACATATTTAGATAATGATAAGTGCTGTTCAGAGAAGTAAGACAGGGAGGGGAGAACAAGTGAGGTGACAGGGGAAGTGTGTGAACTCATACAGGGGAGAGAGGGAAGACTTCCACAAGGCAAAAGATGTGAAACTATCTGAAGAAATAAAAGAGCTAGCTAGCCACGTGGGACTTGGTGAAAAAACTTCTCAAACAGGTGGAAAAGCAAGTGCAGAAGCCTAAGAGGAGATCTTGGTTGAGTAAGAAATAAGCAGGAAGCCAGTGAAGCTGCAGTAGAGGAAAGGAAGGAATTTGTGGTCCTAGCCAGAGGCTGGACCTCAGGAGTGTGGTGAGGATTATGGATTTTGGATTTTATTGTAAAGGAGATAAGTGGATACTGGTAGGTTTGGGGCAGAGGAATGACTCAGTCGGGCTGTTTTAAAATGAACCCTCCAGCTACTTTATGGAAAACCCATTGGGAGAAAGCAAGAGTAGAAGCAGGGAGATTGCTACAATAATCTAGGAGAGAGCGAATGGTGGGTGTCCACATGGAGGTGATGAAAGCAGACTTATTCTGGATATATTTTGAAGGAAAATTCAATTGGATTTACAAATGGATTGGATATATGAGTGAAGGAAAGAGCTGAGTGAGGACATTGCCAAGATTTTTATGCTGAGCCCTTCTTAGAATAAATTTATCAAGCCAGCCATGGTGTCTTGATTATTCCTATAACTCCAGTGTCTTGTGAAGCATGGGCAGGAGGATAGTAAGTTCAAGGCCAGAGGCAGCCTGCCTAACTTACTGGACCTCCTGACTTAAGATGAAAAGTAAAATATGGGCTGGGGGTGCAGCCAAGATAGAGCACTTGCAAAGTATGTGTGAGGCCCTGGGTTCAACCTCCAAATATCATAAAATAAAATAAAATAAAATAAACTATCATTTATAGACCTTAGGAAGAGTAGATTTGGGGCAAGGAGAGAAGAGTTCAAGTTTGGACATATTAATTTTAAGTTGTCTATTAGAATTCAAAGTAAGATGTCAAGCAAATATTTGGTTATAAAAAAACTGAATTCATAGGAGAGAATGAGAGAGAGAGAAAAATTGGGGATTAATTGATGTATAAATGGCATTTAAGCCATGGGACTGGATGAGGTCACTAATTAGTGAATGAGGATATATGGGGTGGAGGAAAAGACAGAAAGAAAGAGAGAGAAGGAGAGAGAGAGAGAGAGAGAGAGAGAGAGAGAGAGAGAGAGAGAGAGAAGGAGAGAGAAAGATCTGAAACATGAAGGCTGGGAAGTCAAATAGTTAGAGATTTGGGAGGTGAGGGAAAAGCAATAAAGGAGTTGAGGAAGTTTTGGCTGGATAGTTCCTCTGTTTAAGTGGCACCTTTCCATCTAGAGTTGGTGAGGGTGAAAGAAGCTGTTAGAATCCCTTGTATTGGAGGGTTTCCTATTTTTCCTGGGAGACTTGTCACTCCTCTAAGGGCTGGTCAGGAGGTGGGATGAAGCTGGTTCTGAAGACTTCTACTTTTTCAGTCTGACCATTATTTTGAAGGTATGAACCCACCACAGAGAGTACACTGCTCAGAGCAGACTCCCAGAAACCGCTTCTGGTTGGTCCAACTGGCCCCATTCCCTTCCTGCCTCTGTTGGATACCTGACTCTACAGCTCCTATGTAGATATAAGATTTGGCCATTCTAGGTTAATTCTAACTCTTTCCCAAAGGGTGTGATTTATTATTATTATTAGTAGTAGTAGTGGTGGTGGTGGTGGTGGTAGAAGCAGTATTTGCTATTTCCAATGGCAAATAATATTCCATATTGAGTTCTCAGCCCCCACAAAAAAGACACCCCTGACACAGGGCAAGAGGAAGAGGCAAGTGAAGATAGCTGGTGAGAGTTTGTGTCCCTCAGAGGGCACAGCCTCTGCCACCTCCCACTAGTGTTCTCAGAACTCACAGTCTATGCAGTAGGGCTGCTGAATTGTGAAATGACACACCACTTCACACATAAATGTCCAGGCTGAGCAGTGTCAAAAAGAGCAATACCCAGAAGTGATGGGGAAATGAAAAACCATAAAGAATTAGCTGCCAGTAAAAAGCCAGGAGTTTTACTGTCTGACTGTTGAACTGAAAATAATGAGAATCTGCCCCTAGATTTATACTAAATGGATTTCAAGACTTGGGATATCTTTGAGGATAAGGTTCCGATCCAGAGGATTTTTTGTACCAAGTGAATATTTATTGGAGATAAATTGAGCACTGGTAAGGAGCCCATTAATCAAAGGATTGTCACGAAACAACTCAGCAAGGCAGGGCACATTTTTGTACCACTTCTATACTAATAAACTATACTTTTGTTGAATTGGAATATTTAAAATATAAATTATAATTGTTGGCTAAAAATTGTAAACCCTCAAATTACAGTGGGTAATAATGATAGAAGAAATATTTGAAGTCTAAGAATCATATCCCAAAATGCTCTGAGCTAAATAATCATATGAAAATATGATTATTTAGCTCTTAAAACCTTTAAGAAAAGACAATTTTCATGCAATATATAAAATATCCTGGGATATATGCAAACAATGAAAGCTACTTGGTTTTTCTACTAGAACTTGAGAAATACAACAAACACATAAAAGAAAATGCATAAACTCTAACCCTTATGCTTAATATAGTTAAAAATCTCAATAAAAGAATAATTTGGTATCATTAAAATAGACTTTACTAAACTAAAGTGGGGTTTCCTTAAATGACATTCCTTGGTTCCTGGCACCCTAAACCCTTAACTACATGAAGAGTAGTTGCCAATTATGGAAAGTTTAGTGTGGCTGTGGGGAATACAGAGTGGGCAAATGGGAAGGACAAGAGAGCAAAAGTGCTCAGGCCACTTCAAAATCTATCCCCATAGGTTACAGACACTTGTTCTTTTGTTCCTTTTTGAGAGAGTGTCTTGCCATGTAGCCCAGGCTGGCCTTGAATTTGAGATTCTCCTGCATCTAGTTCCTGAGTGTTGGGATTACCGACTCTCTATTTCCGGGTTCTGAGACCAGGGGCAGCCAGCACATGTAAAATAGTCTACTTACTTTAAGATGTTCTATAAAATGAAGGGGGCTGGGATTTAGCTCAGTGGGTAGAGCGCTGCGCTGCAGTCTCTGAGGACCCGAGTTCAATTCCCAGCACCGCAAAAATGGGAGAAGGGCCTGGCAATCCACTCCCAAGGCAATCCCGAAAAACAGTCTGCCATTGAAAACCCTATGAGGGTCACTGTGAGTCGGATACTGACTCGACGGCACCTAACAACAACATAAAATGAAGAGAAGCTTTTTTGTTTTGAGTCCAATCTCTTTCTCTGTCTCTCTCTGTCTCTCCCTGTGTGTTTCTCTCTGTCTCTCTCTGTCTCTGTCTCTCTACATATATATCAAATATCTCTCTATATATAATCTTTTCTTTTGATTTTTTTTTAGTACTGAGGGCTTGCACCAAGGACCTTGCACATACCAGGCAAGTGCTCTACCATTGAGCTGTACCCCCAGCCACTTTTGATCTTTATTTTGAGACAGGGTCTTGCTAAATTGCACAAGCTAACTCTGGCCTCAAACCTGTGATCCTCCTGCCTCAGTTGCTGGGGTGACAATTGTGGGCCATGGTATCCAGCTTCTGGGGTCATTTTTACAGTTAATTTAGTGTAATTTGTAAAATTTCCTTCAAGATTCTGGCATGAGCCTACCTGTTGCTTTGACTTTGGTAGTGTGTTAAGTATTTCTTTAAATTTCTTCCTTGATCTTTAATGCAAAGTTTGAAGGAGCTCTCAAAATGCCAATTGAACTGGAAATTGAGGTCAATGGACTTTTTTTTTTTTAACTTGATAAGCTCATTAGTATTCATTCAAAACCACAGCTTTCTTGAGGCTCAGGCCTGACCCCCAGAGGCTACAAAGGGATGAGGTGCTGGTGGTATCTGGCACAGTGCAGTTTTTCTCTGATTACTTGTAGCTCTCCCTAACCTTGCCAGGATCCCAGCACATTCCTTCTCATTTCTGACTTGGTCAGGTTTTATGAGCTCTGTGATTTTATTCCTATCCTGGTTATGTGTTAGAAATTCTCCAAAGGGTATGGCTAGTAACAGAGACAGAGCTAAAGATGTCTCCTCAAGCAAGAGTGTCAGGAGGGATCCCATTGCGTCAACCACAACACAAATGTCACTACCTTGTGAAAAGAGACAAATATCAAGGTTTTTCCTTTATTTCCCAGAAAGGCCAGAAAATCAGAGGGAAATGAGCCCAGTTCTAGCAGACAGTTTTCACTGGGTGAAAATTATTAGCCACAATGCACCTTGATTGTAAAGCAAGATTTAAAGGAGAAGCCAAGAACCTTAATAACACTCTGGACATAATCCCAAAGAAAAAGGGAGAGCTCCTTATGCTGGGGAGCCTGGGTTCCCAGGTCCTTGGATTATATTGTTATAGTTAGGTGCCATTGAGTTGGGCTGACTCACAGTGACCCTGTGTACAATAGATCAAAGCACTCCTGAGTTCTGTGCCAGGCACATGATCTTTTTTATGTTTAAACCCATTGTTGCAGTCACTGTGTCAATCCCTTCTAGTGGAGGGTCTTCCCTTTTTGCATTGACCCGCCACTCTCCCAAACATGATGTCCTTCTGTTTACAGCTAATATCCATCTGACATGAGCAATGATGTCCCCAGTTCCACACCCTCCTCTGAACCTGGCTTGATTTTCTGACAGCAATGGGTAATTATTTTGGGAGTGGGTTAGTCATGTCCTTCTTGGGGTGTAATCAGGTGGCAAATACATGAATGTTTTGAGCAGGAACATAGAATAAAGCAGATGCCAGTAAAGAAAACAGCAAAGAAAATCTGCAGCTCACCAAAGCCCAAGGCATTTTCAGTTTTGGTGGGAGGAGGGTGCTGAGCCTGCTGTGAATGGAAGAGGAAGCTGCACTTCTCCCTCTGCTTCCCTGCAGCCTTCCTTGCCCTGCAGGGGCAAAGATCATGAAGCAGATAATCAACAGCAGCCAGCCTGCCAGCGAGTGGTCTCCAGACCACACTCATCAATGGGGAGCCCCCACTAATGCCAGAAGGCATCCGTTCTGATCACCCATTCTGGGTGGTGGCTGAGCCCCTTGAAGGGGCCTCTTTATCCACAGCACCATGCTTCTTGTGTTTACCCTGTAGTTTTGCTTTTCCTTGATCTTTAGAGAAAACCCTCTTTGCTCTTCACAGTCTTTTCTCAGATGCCTTCGTACAGAGATAATTCAGGAAGGCTTTGTAAAACTGAAAAGATGAATCACTGTAGGGATCGGTGTTATCTCCAACAATGCACAATTTTTCTGTTTCAAACATGCCGAATTCACATTTCAGGTGTCTTTCCTTATTTGTAAAACGGGGCCCCAATATTTAGAAAGGAAATTGGTGAAGTATGTGGTAAAGCGCACACATTTTGGAAACATCATTGTGGGCTTTAGGCCTGCCCCTGTCATCACTGGTTGGGAACTCGGCAAAGTTATTGGATCTCTTTGGGTCTCAGTGCTTCCTCTGTTGGTAAAGTGGGTCCCAAATGCTGACAGTGCAGGGTATGTTTCTGATAGTGTATGTGCAGAGCCTACTAACCCATGGCACTTAGTAGGTGCTTAATATTACTGTTATTATCACCCACTGATTTGTATTATATTCCTTTTTTGGTGAAAATTAAGTGAGGTGTGAAAGTGCTCTGAATAAATTGCTAAATGAGTTTTAAAATACTTTCCTACTTTTTACACATAGCAATGTTACATGCATCTTAAGAGCTTTTAACCTCACAGTACACTGAGTATAAACTCTTTAAATGTACTGGCTTATTTATTTAAATAGTACCTGTTTTAGGAGGCTGCAGTGTTAATGATCCATTTCCATCATTCTATTGCTAGTTATAGAATTCTAGGCTATGTTATGTGACCCTTATTTGGTTCCAAGTAAGAGAAACTAAATTCATATGGCACACACATACACATACACACACACACACGTATGTTTTCAATTTTTAAAAATTTTCATAAACATATATAGAGAGAATTATATATTATATATACTTATATGTTCACATATATGAATATACATAAAATTACATGTTAGTAGATACATAGAATAAGTATACACACAAAAAAAGAATATGTATATGCACATATATTTAGTGTATACAGTACAGATATAAAGAAAGATACGGAGGTGGCTCACAAAAATATTGGAAAAGTTATGGAAACTGGGAGTGAGGGCTTTAGGATCTGACACTGCAGACATAACACTACTAGTATTGTTATTATCCAGTTCTCATCTCTTCTTTGTGGGTGGGTTCTGCAATCACTGGCTGTGGCCGCCAAGTCACCATCAGCAGAGAATGGCCACTTGTCGCAGTGTTTGTTTGACTCACGTGCCCATCCCAGAACAAGCCACTTCCCAGGGCAATGGGGTTTGTGAATGGCCAGGCTGGTAAGAGCAGAGGCTCTTATGAGAGGGGGAAGTGAATGTTTACTAGGCAGATAGATACAGCAACCATATTTCTTACAATCCACTTCATGGCTACCAGGGCTTACTTGAGCCAACATTTATTCTCATACTTATAATTCCAGAATTCCCAACACAACACAATTATCCATGTGAAATCACATAGCCATTCACTACCTCCCTGAGAGGGATGTTGTTGTTTGGTATCATTGAGTCAGGTCCAACTCATAGCAACTCTATGTACAGCAGAACAAAACACTCCCTGGCTGTATTGTCAGTGCTTCTTTGCTATTCATAGGGTTTTCAATGGCTGGTTGTTTTTTGGCGGTGGGCTCCCAGGTCCTTCTCCCTAGCCTACAGGACCTGGTATTTCCAGGTGTCTCCTATCCCAGTATTAACCAGGCCCAACCCTGCTTAGCTTTTGAGATCAGATGGGACTGGACACTATGGTGGTATGGCCTTAGACTCCCTGACAGGGAGACTACCCCAAATCACATCCAGTCACCTCATGTAGCTCCAAGGCCATGACTCTGGATGACCACCATGTCTGGTATTGCTTCTTGTAGTCTGTCGATTTATGGCTGATAAACGTAATCTACCCCAACACACCAAATAACCACTACTGGAGGGAATGTGGAAAAACCACAATAGGAAACCCCATTTATTAACACACTGTGAGAACAGAGGGATTCTAGGTCTCCTGGTGTTAGGCATAGCCTCTGCTTCTGTGTGGTTGGCCTGTCTGGTCTCCCTGATTCTCCTGCAGGGAGAATTTAACATATCAACTGACCTCCAAGATTATGACTGAGAAGAACATAGACAAGAATTCTCTTCAGAGAGCTGCATAGCAGTCCCCTTCCTGTTGACATGATTTTGGAGCCTCAGAATTATTTGGGGAGTTGAATATCATGAACTTTTTTTTCTAAGCTGTTTTCTTTGTCAGTTAAACTTCCTTAAAACCCTATAAGCTGCCAGTCTATTCACTTACTAGGAAGATTTATAGCTAATAACCAAAGTAATAAATTTTTAAAAATCATGGTCTTTAATTTTGCACCATAGCCCATTCCCTGGGAGTTTCAATCCCTTAGCAACAGGTCTAGCAGGCAGCTCTGCCCACTGGCTCAATTCTCAGCCTGGTAGTGCCAGGCATAAAACCCTGCAGTAGGCCCTGGAGGGGCGGCAGATCCAGTCTCCCCCACCCAGTGTGTAACCCAGTGGGGAGTCTTCAACAGTGGGGAATGAGCACCTCTGACTGGCACAACATACACAGCAACAAACGACTGGGGGCCATAGACAAAGGCTCTGCATTTCTGTAGATTTCCCTGATTGTGGTGTTGCAAAAGTATTATTAAAAAAAGGCACAGTAGGTACCTGATGTAGTGGGAAGGATCAGGGGACAAAGCTTTATCCAATTCTGAGGCCCTTCCCACCCCTACCTCATATGCACTATTTCCATCCTGGCCTTGCCTTTACTCACAGGGAGAATTTAAATCACACTCACAGGTCCTGGGTCACAGGTCACAGGAGAAAGGTCTGCACATTCTGCTCTCTTTCTGCTTCCATCACATGGGTCAACCAGAACAAGAGCTCGTTTTTCCCTTGCAGGATCATCGTGCAGGTCAGAAGTGATATTTAACCAGTTCACCTATTGTTAGCTGCTGTCAAGTCGGTGTCCAACTCATATCCACCCTACATACAAGAGGCAAAATAGTATTGTTAGTGCTTCTCTGCTATTCATAGGGCTTTCAATAACTAATTGTTTTTTGGGAGTGACTTGCTGGGTTCTTCTCCCAAGCCTACAGCACCTGGTGTTCCCAGGCGGTCTCTCATTCAAGGACTAACCAGGCCTGACCCTGCTTAGCTTCTAAGATCTGACTAAGATCTGATGGGATCAGACTCCACAGTGGTACGGTTGTACGCAATTCACCTGTAGGACCAAAAATGTCAAAATGTTGAAAAAGCTGTAACCTTAAGCCTCCTTCTAATCCCTACACTGCTGCCTTCTCTCTAGGACCTGCTGGAGGTCACCTCAATCAATAGCTAAGGGTGGGGGTGGCACCCAGCAGGCCTAAGAGCCCAGCTGTACACTGGTACCCTTTTAGATCGGTGGACCTCCAGCTGTACAAGTTGTTAAATGTCTCTTAAATATAATCCCTGCTGAAAGCCACAAGATGTAACCAATATATTTTAATAATCTGACAATTCTGCCAAGTCCCTTAAAGTTTCATGTGAGGTATATGACCTAAATCCCAATAAACAGTTGATAATTTAACTAATTTTTCCTGGAGTGTATAAAATAGATCTGAGCCAGAATAGACTGAGCTTTATGATTCCAAAGTTTAAGCCAGTGAAGGTTTATATTTAAAGTCATATTCTAGGGTTTGTTACTTGAACACCTCATTTCAGGTTTCAATTTTTATGTTAATTAACTTTTTTATTATATGTAACCCAACTGTCTAATTTAGGCATAAGACAATGTTTATCAGAAAGATGGTGATAGTTCTCAGATAAATGAAAAAGAAAATGGCTCTAAATTTTTAATAGACATGTCAGAATATTTTTATTCAAAGTAATATTAAATTGAAAGCCGTCACTTGGAATTACTTTGCATGTATTCCAATCATCATTGCTTAGGTTTTTTTTACACTAACTTTGAATTTCTTTCAGAACCTACATTGTACTCTTTTGAATATCTAAATTATGCCAAATTTTTTGCTTTTGAAGGTAGATTTGATTTTCTTAGAAAATCATTTGAAATCATGTAGAGTGAATGAAATGCCTTTATCAAGTTGAGTAACACTTTTTTGGGTAATGATTTTTTGTTTTTTGAATTTCTTTTGTGACAGAGGCAGGAAAGTATGGGCAAATTATTCTTTGCTTAGTATTACCTAACCTTCTTCTCTTGGCTGGGTGAATTGCTAGCAGGTAGATGATAATTGGTTAGTAATTAGCTGACAATCTTTAGCCAACTGTGGCTAGCCCCAAATAGAGAGAGCATGTGCCAAGGAAAAAGTGAATTTCAGAGTCAAAGCTGAGGTAGGCACAGGAGACTGATCCATGGGTGTTAGAGAAGAGAGGTTCCAAGGGAAATCACCAAAAACCATAATTCTACAAAAGAAGCTAATTTAACCATAAGATAGGGAAGTTGTAGGGAAAATCTGAGGTCCCTGGGGATATGCAGTTTCTAGTATGCTTGTGGCAGACAGGGCTTTGGATAATGTGAGCCTGACTTCTCAATGAGACCTTCAGCATATTTTATCCAGTTCTTGGGAGCCAAATGTCCAATCCACAAAGTAGCGATTATTATATCTACCTTGTGTATTGCTGTGAGAATTATGTTTCATTTTGAAAGCCTAGTACCATGCTTATGGGCTGGGGTTTAGCTCAGTTGTTAGAGAACTGCTCCGCACGTTCTGAGGACCCAGGTTCAATCCCCAGGATCACAAAAAAGGGAGAAGGATGTGGCAGTCCATTCCCAAAAGCAATCCCAAAACGCTCAGCCATTGAAAACCCTATGAGTAGGACCCGACTTGACAGCACCTAACAACTACAAGTAGTACAATGCTTAATATGTAATAAATAAACCATAATAGTATGTTCTCATCCTCAATGCCAGAGATGAGTGTGTGTGGTAATTTGTTTTTAAATCTATGCCATAGGAAAAAACAAGAAGGATTGAAGAAATGCTATTCTATATCCCACCATAGTGTCGTAAGGAATACCTGCAATAGGAAGTTGTACATAAATAACTGTAGGAAGTTTAAAATTGACCAGTACCAGGTCAATAAAAATATGCCAAAAGTGTGACAAGTGTCAAGCCATAAGAAAAGAAATTGCTTCCTGTGTAAATGCCTCTGCCTCCTTTCTTTTGCTTCTATGCTTCCTGGCTTCCCACAACTACATCTGCTGATTCCTCCAATGACTCTGCCCACCAATGTTGCCAGACCTTGGAGTTTATGCATCACCTCCCAGGGAGACTAGTCTGACTCACAGGACCCATCTAGGCCCTCTGCAGTCCCACAGCATGTTCCAGCAGCATGGTGATAAGAGACCTCACATAGTGTTAAACCTCTGACACCCGGGAGCTTCTGGTTTGTCAATGAAGACTTAAACAGATGTATTTTATTGTGTAATTGTTTTCTATAGCAACTAATTTTCGAACTTTACTGTTTTCTGAGTTTTCAAATCATTCTCTTTACTTGAATTTTTCCTTTAGAGCCCTGGTTTGCTTATTTCCATTTTTAAATTAACTAATCCTTTGGGCTGAAAGTGAAGAAGATTTGAAACATTTACTAATGAAGATCAAAGAACATAGCCTTCAGTATGAATTGCGACTCAATAGCAACAAACAAAAATCTTTACAACTGGGTCAGTATGAGACTTCACAATAAATGGAGAAAAGATTGAGGTTATCCATGTTTTTGCTTTGCTTGGTTCTACAGTCAACACCCACAGAAGCAGCAGTCAAGAAATCAAAAGTCATATTGCTTTGGGAAAGACTATGGCCAAAGACCTCTTTAAGGTATTGAGAAGTAAAGATGTCACATTGAAGATGAAAGTGTGCCTGACTCATGCCATGGTATTTTCAGTTGCATCATATGGTTGTGAAAGCTGGACGTTGAACAAGGGAGACAGGAGAAGAATTAAGCCTTTGAATTATGGTGCTAGGGATGAATATTGAATATACCATGGATTGTCAAAAGAACCAACAGATCTGTCCTAGAAGAAGTGCAGCCAGAGTGCTCCTTGGAAGCAAGGATGGCTAGACTGCATTTTACATATTTGGGACATGTAGTCAGGAGGGACCAATTCCTGGAGAAGGATATCATGTTTGGGAGAGTGGGAGGTCAGTGAAAAAAAGGAAAACCCTCCCTTAGATGGATTGACATAGTGTCTGCAACAAAGGTCTTAAACATAAATTAGATCATGTGCCTGGCACAGAATCAAAGAGTGTTTTGTTCTGCTCTACATAGTGTTGCTATGAGTCAGACCTGACTCAATGGCACCTAACAACAACAACAACAGTGCTTTGGCCAGGAGAGGTCCTGAGATCTGGCCATAGAATTTTAGGGGGTAGCTTTCCCTTACTTCTAGCCACTGAGTGTGCAGCTTTCCTCATCCGACACAAATAGTAGAGGCAATTTTAATTGGCACTGCTCCTGGTCCAAATTCTGGGGCTTGGCCAGGAGTACCCAGGGGAAGTTCTGCCATGTTGGACTGTGCCTTCTCTCTTGTCTCACAAGTCTTCTGCAATGGAAAAGAATCTGCTCCTCTCTTAACATATATGGTACATTGACCCCCACAATGCCCAGGCTCTTTAGCAACAGTTGCAGAACATATCCCAGAATGCAGTACACAACAGCCAGATCTCCCAGCCGTGTTTTTTCTTAAAGCAGGTCTGACAGGAAATGGAGATGGTGCTATGGGGAGAATGGATGGGAGATATGGTTCTGACTGCCCAGAGGAAAGTTCCCATTGTGTGGAAGGTGATGGATTCTCTGGGAGGAGTGTCCATAGGGCAGGTGTTGGGGTATAGTAGGATATGTGAGTTCAACGTTAGGTTTCTCAATTGTATGCCAACTGATAAGGTAGTGGCTAGGAATTCTTTAGACTATGCCACATAGGTTTCTTTTATCTTCAGATTTAGTACCTTTGCTAGTTTTCTTTCTTCTTATTCTGTATCTTCTTAAGTATGAACATACAATAGTGAGAGAAGGCAAAGAAAGCAGTATTAGTCTAATTGTATGTTATAATGCAAGGCTTTAAGATGATATGTTTCTCCTTTGGTTGGTCTGAAATTTTCTGCATCACTGCCCCCACCTTAGCTAAACATTGGTAGGAAGTCTAGATTATCTGTTACCCATTTTATTTTGAGATTACTTCATTCAGATAATCTTTGAAATCATATCAAATTTATTGTTTAACATATATAGTATGTTTTATATGTATATATGTATACATATAAATTTTTTTGGAATGACTCATGTCCACCAGAGTGACCACTGAATATCAGTATTTAAGAGCTTTCTCCTGTGAAACCAGCCATGCACTAGTTTGTGGATGATAAAGAATTTTTTTTCACATTGGCTTCCTGCTGCCTTCTCTCTGCTGACCTCCCAACCTCTGCCTGAGAATTAGGCAGCATATCACAGAGTTATAAATAGCCTCTGTCTTCATGATGTCTTCCAATATGACCCAAACTTCAGATGTCTGACTGTTTGTTGGTGATACCTTTTGTTCATACCTGAACATGTGGTTGAAAATAAAGGCCATTCACTATAGAGAGAATGTTTTGCTTGGATAGTTGTAGAGCACAGGAAGATGAGGTGTTTTATCAGTTGTAAGATCTTTGTAATTGATCTATTATGGTAGAATACAGCCTGTAGCCGTAGCCCTGTGGCATCTGATCCCGTCAGATCTCGGAAGCTAAGCAGGGTCGGGCCTGGTTAGTGCCTGGATGGGAGACTGCCTGGGAACACCAGAAGCTGTAGGCTTGGGAGAAGGACCTGGCAAACCCCTCCCAAAAATCAATCTGCCATTGAAAACCCTATGAACAGCAGAGAAGCACTGACAATAGTGTTTCACCTGTTGTACACAAGGTCACTATGAATTGGATACCGATTCGATGGCACCTAACAACAACAACAATGGTGGAATACATTTTGGGTTGTTGTTGTTGTTAGGTGCTGTCAAGTCGGTATCCAACTCATAGTGACCCTCATAGGGTTTTCAATGGCTGACTGTTTCGGGATTGCTTTGGGAGTGGATTGCCAGGCCCTTCTCCCATTTTTGCGGTGCTGGGAATTGAACTTGGGACCTCAGAGACTGTAGCACAGCACACTACCAACTGAGCTAAATCCCAGCCCACATTTTGGATAAGTGATTTTTAAAAACTTGTGTCCATAAACTTACAATAAAATCATTCACACATTCACTTCATTCTGTGAGCCGAACATGCTCATTTGAAAGCCACATGATCTTTGAGTTTTCTTATAGAAAAACTCTCTTAGGTTTTATTAAGTACCAGCTTATTTATTCTCTAAGCAAAAATGAGCCAAGCATTCAAGGATCTATTAAGTACCTTCACATTGATCCATTCAAATCCACAGGCTTTCAGGCATTAACCCGTCCCCACAACAGTCTTCATGAAATGGCTCATCAAATGCCTGGCAAAGGAAGAAGCCATCTGGTAAAGCTGAATTGTGATTATAAACCATGCATATTCACTTGTCTTTAGTAACACCACTGTCATCTCCCTTACTTTTGCAATCAGTCATGCAAACCTAGAGAAAAAAAGATAAACAAACAGGTCTGGCCACTAGATTCTTTATGTCTTCTTGTTTTTTCTTTTCTTTTCTTTTCTTTCTTTTTTTTTTTTCTCTTTTAATTTAGGAACACCCAATCACACTTTCTTCTGAGGTTAAATCAAGCTTACCTTACAGAAACTGGTTATTGGAAACCAATCTCTGTCAGTTCATTTTCCCAGATGCTAGGCAAATGGGGTATTCTGGGGCACTACTGTACATGTCCCTCAGCAGGAAGCCTCTCCATGGCTGAAGACAAGGTAGTGGGACAGGTATCCCATGGAGCGATACCAATTACATGCATTTAATGGATTCCAGGCATTCTCACAAGAACCACAAGCAATGCTGAGCAGTGGGTGATGTGGAGTGAGATACAGGTCTGCAGTAGTTTCAGCAGAGCTCTGTTCAGGTTGCTTGTGCTGCCATTCCTGTAAAAAGCTCTTCCCATCATACAGCTAATCACTGGTGCACTTAGTCCAGTCTGTGCATTGGACTCTCATCCTCCAATGCTATTTCCTCATGAGGTTCTATTGTACAGCTCATGTTGACCATACCAGTGTAGTTAGCAAACCAGCAACAGAAACATCTCCTAGGAACCTGTCAGAAATGAGAATCTCTGCCCTATCCCCATCCTACTGAATCAGACTTTCCTTTTTAGAAGATCACTCAACACTGGGATGCTGTGGAATGCACCTGTAAGCCAAAAAAGATGGAAGGCAGGAGGATTGTAAGTTCAAGGCCAGAGGTAGCCTGTATACCTTAGTAAGACCCTGTCTCAAAATGTAAAAAAAAAAAAATTGTTTTTAAAGAGGCTGAGAGCGCAGCTACCAGCAACCGGATCTACTCATAGCTTCCTTTGTAATGATGAGCCCAATCTCTCTCCTTTCCCCTTTTTCCTCTTTAACTCATAAAACCCAGTGGTTAGACAGACTAAGCAGAGAAAGCATAGGAGTGGGAAATGACTGGTCCCTCGTCAGCACTCTCTGCATAAGACAAGTTGTTTATCTCTTAAATTTAGTTTAGAATGGATCCACAATAAGTAGTATCTTATTCCTCCCTGGGTAAAAGGAGATAAACGCACTTGCGTTTTTAGTTTTCTCAGAGTTTCAGCTTTATTTAGAATAAATGGACTCACATTTGGGCCAGAACTGTAGGGGGGGGGGTAGTGATTAGGGAGTCAGAAAGCAAGCGTAGAGACATTTTTAAATATTTTCATGATATCTTTCTGCAACACATGTTGACTTCTGCTTCCTGTCAGGCAGGAAGTGAATAGCCTTTGCCACATGCTCCTAGCATCATGATGATCTGCTTCATCATAGGCCCAGAATCAATGCAGCCAAGGACTATGAACTGAACCCTCTGAAACCATAAGCCAAAATAAGTGGTTCCTCCCTTTAAGTTTTGCTCTCACATATTTTGGGTCCAGGTATGGAAAGCCAATTAGCCCCGGAACAATGACAAGAAAAAATCTGTACATGTTCAGTACAGATCCAGTGTTTTCCTTGATGACTGTACACACACACACACACACACACACACACACACACACACACACACACACACTTTCTTGTTTTTTATCTATTTCCCACACTAAATAGAAAACTAAAGGATGGTGGAATGCTGACTTGTCTTGCTTTTTGATATTCTCAGCACTTAATAGAATGCTTGATATATTATAGGCACTCAATAAATATTTACTGATTAAATGAATGAATTTTTCCTGTAGAAAAAAAAAACTGAAAAGAGAAAGAGTTGTTGAAATTGTCAAAGCTTTTTAATCTTTTCAGAATCAATCAGAGTCAAGTAAAAGGGCACTGGAAGAGGTAGAAGTGGGTTGCTTAATGTGACTAATATTTTTTAGTGAGGTGCTTGATTAAAACTGACATTTTGTGTAAAACGATTGATTCATTTAAGCAATATGTTGGCAGATAATATCTTTTTAAAATCACTGATTCAGTCTCAATAATAGTGTCAATTAATCTAGGTTTCTAAGTAGTAAAACATAAATTGAAACCTTTCTCCATTAGCCTTCATGAAATTTTTAGCAAAGCTCTTCTCTGCAGCACAATCATGTTTTGCTTTAGTTTCTGAAATTCAGTTGTGTAGCACACTGCCTGGTGCATAGCTGAACCACTAACTCCAAAGTCAGCAAGCCAGCAGGTAGGTGAGCTACAAATCCGAAACTAAGTGAAGCATAATGGAAAGCTGATTGCCTGGAAAAGGTGACAGATTGTATTAGCTAAGATCTTGACTAGCATAATATGAAAAATGGTATGTAATAAATTCCTTAATTTCAAAGTAAAAATGTAGTACAAAGTATTTATTAGTAGTAAATTTATTCTTATCGTCATTTAAAATTGTGTAAGTGTCTGTATATAGGAAGTGCGTTGATATGTTTCCTCAAAGTTTTAATTGGATAGAGCTTCATATGATCACTCTGGCCAGTTAGTCAGACCTCCAGCTCTCACTTGAAAACCCAGTCTGCTCATGACTGCCCTTGACAATGGGAAACCAGAGAATAAGATGTGGTAATTTTTAGGATAATTTATACTTATACACATTACCAAACAAAAACTTAAAATCTAATTGTCCTGGAAATGAAAAGATTATAGGTAAGAACTTTTAGAATCTGTGAGGGAACAGTGGTAATGAAACTGTGAAGGAAAGACTAAGTAAATGAAAATAAAATTACTTTCTAAGATGGCACGCAAACACTGAAGAACAATTGGAGCTGAGGAGAATTACCAAATACTGGAGGTGCCAAAAAATGCACGTACATTCTAAGAAATGCTATCTATGTATTACTTTTCAAAGTTGAATTGAATTGAATTATGGTAGCAATGCATAGTTGATGGCATTAATCAAATAAATGCTAGAGCTACCATGTGACAAGTAGGACAGTCAAAGAAAATAGTGGAACACAGTTGTCATTCCAGGAGGGCAAGACCATTTTGAAGTGGTATTTGAAATTCAAGAATGTTATGGAAGTACAACAGAGGCATAAGTATGCAACAGAACCTCCAACACACACCTAACAACTGCACACATTAATGATAAGTTTGAGACACATAATACTGTTTCTCAAGCAATAGCTCTCTGTAATCAGAAATATCTGGATGCTGATGGTAACCACTGTGAACACCTCTTGTAATTACAGAAGTCAAACATGGCTTGTATTAATCTTATGTTTTCAGTATATATTGAATATTATAATTTTAATACAGGTTTTTCCTTTCTCAAAATGTATATACAGTTTTGACATTCACTGTATGATGGGCCTAATCAAAAAGAAGCAAATGTGAATCAGCAAACTGTAATCAATATGAAAGAGCACAGGAAAGGTGTGCTAGAATAGCAAGCATTGAGGTAAACTTGAACAATATTCTATTACATGTACTTCCCACTTCAAAATCTGATACAAATGTATTTTTCTTGTTCAAAAGAAGAGTTTCCCATCTGCTTGTTTTTTTTCCAGTGATCAGCAAGGAAGAAATGCAGATTTTTGAAGGAATTAACTAAAGCCTGTAATTAGCTCTTCACTGTGTAGTGTTTTCACAAGAGTTGTCATTGACTTCCTTAAGAGTTGTAACTGAGAAAAACAAACCTGTGGTTTCAGTGTACAATGAAGTTCAGTGTACAATATAGTATATGAAGTCATATACTATAGCATAATATATAACATATTTTATGTACATGACTCTATGTGTGTATGTGTGTTTGTATAGTTGTTTCTTGGTATCTTCAGAGGCATTGGTTCCAGGACTCCCCATGGATACCAAAATCTGTGCATGCTCAAGTCCAGTATATAAAATGGCATAATATTTGCATATAACCTGTGCACATGCTACCATTTATTTTAAATCATCTCTATATTATTTATAATGCTTAATACAGAGTTGGGGGCAGTGGCGCACACCTGTAATCCCAATGACTTGGGAGGCAGAGGCAGGAGGATCTCAAATTCAAGACCAGAGGCAGTCTGCGTAATTTAGTGAGAACTCTGTCTCAAAAAATAAAAAATAAAAAGTAAATAAAATGGCCTGGGCCTGCAGATCAGTGGTCCAGTACTTGTGAAGCATACAAGCACGAGGCCCTGGTTCAACTCCAGTACCACAAAAACAAACAAAACCTTAATACAATATAAATGCTATGTAAATGCTTATTTTGTATACCATATTATTTAGAGAATGACACATATAAGAAATCTGTGCATGTTTAATACAGACAGAATTTTCCACCTGAATAATTTCAATCCATAATTCATTCAATTTGTAGATGTGGAGTTTGTAGATACAGATGGCTGACTGTATATATGTATGGATGTGTGTGTATATATGTTTTATAAACTTTATATGTTGTTAATGTATTGTCAGTGGCTATTAAGTTCATTTAGAATGGAGTTTTACACCAGGAAAAGCTAATGTAAACATATTACTTTGAGTGGATGCCAAATTATTAGCCCTCCTGGGGCACTCCCAGAATTGTCTCACTATAGTCTGGGTTCCTTTTCTTCCTACACTTCCTTCCTTTGTATTGACTTTTATCCCAGTTCTACTGGGTTTGAAATCTTTATACTCCACTTTCTGTGCCTTCTCCTTACTTCTGTATCATGGTTTACCCTGAGTCCTCTCCTCTAGCAGGCACTTAGACTCTTAACCTGTGGAGATTTGCAAGATTTTCAGCAGACTAAGCTAATTTTTCAAGCTTAAGTAGAGCCATTAATGATAATAAAATTCCATACTTAAATAGAGTTTTTTCCTCAAGAATTTAAAAATGAATTCTAAATATATGCTTTGGCTCTTTGCTGTTGGTTTTATAGCTGGGACCAATTGTTCCTCTAGCTTCGGGGAAGAGAAGTCATCTTTTACTTCTTAAACCTCATTCAACTAAGGTTTGAAATTCCAACTCTGCTAGATGCTATAACTTCCAGGCCCCCTTTCCACTGACACAGGAAAACATAAGAAGGAGGAATAGTACAAAAAACAATTTACCTTCTTATGTCTGTTTGTTCAGTTGATTCACCCAAAGCAAAATGATTGACGTATTATTGCTTATATTTAGGGTTCTGCCCAATTCCTGCTGTCTATTCTTGTCTCTTTCTTAGAAACCTTCTACTAGGGGATGCTCTTATGCCACTTTTGGTTGTGCTAAGTGTCCTGCCCAGATCAGCTTCCTCAGCCAGAATCCCATGTGTCACTCCTAGTTCTCCTCTACCATTGGGATGGGGGCTCCAAAAAGAATGTTATCTGCTGTAATGATTATAAGATGTTCATGCCTGAAGTCTCTCAAGGCATTCTAATTCTGAGTTATCCTTACTCTATAGTAGTTTAAGACCAGTTGAAGAAATACTATTTTCAGAAAGACAAAGAGGCCCTTAATGATACCTTCTGATAGCTCCATGGAATTGAAAATGTACTCCACTTATACCAATCTTTTAGTCAGTGACCTTGAATCTACAACAGAGCCTTCCTTATGCAACCCAGGCCACCCTCAGAGGCTTCTTTTCTCTACTCTCTCTATCAACAACCAGTGGAACTTTTCCTCCTGTATTGAGATGAACTTGTACCATGATCATTAATTCACGTATTCGCTCCCATTTCCTGAGTGCCCTTCTTATATCAAGATCATGTAAAAAGCCCTAGGAATGGGACATGAAGTAGAATAGCTCTTGTTCCCAAGGAGCTTGGCTTGTAAGCAAGCAAGGTAAGGGAGTAAATAAATAATCATTGCAATATATTAAGTATCATAATGTGGAGAAGGGCTTAATTCTTCCTGGAGAGGTCAGGGAAATTTTCCTAGGAGCTTTCTATTTTCTGCTTCATCATTACCTGTTTTATTTATGTTAGGCAATTTATATTGTCTTCCAAAATAAATTATAAACTTTTATTTTGTCCTCACAGTCCTTAGCACAGCACTTCACTTGTACAAGACACTCAGTAAATGTTGACTTATTGAATAACTATAACCAAATATCACTTGGCCCATCTTCCCACTGACCACCCCTTGAGAATCAAATTACAGTGATGGCAGAGCATCCCTCAAAGGGCAGAATTTAGCTATGACTTCCTGCCCAATTTGCTCATTTTGTGATTTAATTTTCATTGCTCCCCAAGATGCCATATCTACCTTACCCACACTGCCCACCACACACATCCACACATGGTGTATATACATCGGTCAAACATGCTGGCATGTTTAACAATCTGAAAATGAGGAAATTGTATCCCAAGACCAGATAAATACAACAAGCTCTCATCAACTCATCTTCCTCCAAACAATCTCCCCAGGGGTGGATCTCCAGCATTTGTCATAAACAGAATGGAGGTCATTAAAGCTGGGCAAAACCTAACAACATATCTAATTATAGGTTTGAAATCACAGAGCCAAGCAGCAACTACAGGGCCTGCTGAGTTTAGTTACTTCTGAACACATTTTATTGCTTTGTTTGGGTAAATCATTTCCCATCCTTAAAAAGAAGTGGAGATTTTTTGCATCATCTCCAAAGGGGTGGTTGGTAGGACAGCATCCACAGGCAGAAATAAAGAGTTTTGCAGCTTTTAAAATGGACTCTTTAAAGCAGTCAAATGGAAAGTGCAATCCTTACCAGCAGGCAAAAATAAAATTCAGATCATCTGAAACAAGGACCTGACAATTTCTATTTATGTGCTAAACCTATCCCTTACTCCTGGTTCTTACCAGCCATGAAGGAGTTGCCAGAATTTTTTAAATTACTGGGGTAATTGGGTGATTTGGTCAGTAGAAAAGAAAAAGAACAAGCTGTAGCTATGATTTTGGTTTGCACTTTGTTTCTGGGAAAAATATATATAACATACACATATATGTTTTGTTTTATACCTTTAAAAACTATTTCCAAAATGAAATCTTACACAATACTTACGTTGCTGTTTTGCAATATATGGCGTGAAATTTTAAATGTTTTCAAGGTTCATTGAATAGTGTTGGGATTTTCCTTCTTATTAATAAAGCAAGACTAGATCACTTAGAGCAACTACATTGATATAAATATAAAATGCAAAATTAACTTTTTTTTACATCAGAATAAGATTGATCTTTCCTATAGTGCATAATGTAGCTTACTGGTAAAAGAAAAATAATTTTAAATGTAAAATAAAAATCATTTTCAAAAGAATTTTTATTATCTCATAAGGTAAATCACTATTATTAGTCTTTCTTTTCAAAATATTGTTGGATATTTTTCTTTTTTTAGTCTTTCAGAAATTTTAAGTATGTATCTCAAATCTCCCTTTAGAATTTTGACTAAAAAACCTTAAACATATGAATTAATTTGGAAGGCATTTTCAACTTTATAAAGCTAAATCTTTTTATCTGTTTCTATGCTGTTGTTGTTGTTAGGTGCCATTGAGTTGTATCCGACTCATAGCGACCCTCATAGGGTTTTCAAAGGCTAATTGTTTTGGGATTGCCTTGGGAGTGGATTACCACATCCTTCTCCCATTCTTGTGGTGCTGGGAATTGAACTCAGGACCTCAGAGACTGCAGAGCGGTGATCTACCAACTGAGCTAAATCCCAGCCCCTTTCTATGCTGTACTTTTGTTTTAATGGTGAGTCTTTCTGTTTGTTTTTAATTTTATTCACATAGGATCTATATAATTCTAATTGTGTTTACTTGTAAGTATTCCTACTTTCCTATTTGAATTATTCTTTTACTTTAATAGCTAGTTTTGTACTGCTAGCATTGCTGGGGAGAAACATTAACCATAGTAAATGAATTCTTTCGGTTCTTTGCTTAGGGACATATCCTATAGAAAATGCCACATGAGAAACAATTGGGCTACAAATTAGAACCCACAGTTTGGGATATTTCCATCTTTAAGATCAGGCTTTCGACTCTTTACTTTTTCTAAATTCTTAATATTGTTTCTTTAGTAATGAAAGTATCTGTAGCAATGAATTAATTTTTGATAAGTACTCTAGCTGCATACACATGCATTTTTTGCATAATGTTCAATGGTTTCAGTCTAAAAAGAATTTGGAATTGTGGGTTTTCTTGTGTTTTATTATAAACCCGCATATTCAGTCACTTTCCATTTTTTAAAATAAACATATTTAAGCAAGGAAATATCTTTTTATATAAATTCTGTGTAGCTTCTTGCTTTGAATAATAACTATGATCACTTCAAATATTTTAAAACTTACCTGATTAAAGTTAAAGCACAAATATCTAAATTAGGGAATACATCCCGCATGCATTTTATTTTTAAGAATAGTTATACTCTTCATTGATTTATTTTGTCTAAATGTGTACTCTATGAAGGCAAATATTATGTTTTATTCTACAAGATTTGTGTAGTTATAGGGACATAAAAATTTGGATAAATTTTATTAAACGTGTAAAAGCAATCTCCAGACAATATCATTTTCAGGACAATAAGCAACAATCAACTTTACAAATCCAAATAACCTTTGGAAATCTCTGTGTTGTTTCAGAATAGCTGCTATTTCAAGTAGCACAGACTCAACTGAAACTGGCTTGAGAAAATAGAGGAGGGTTTGTGGTAAAGTCTGTGGGTTGAAAGTGTTACAGGCAAGCATGCAGGGATCACAAACCATGTTGTCAGAGTCCTGTAGTTCTTGCTCTATCTTTTGAATGTGCTCTCTTGTTGGCTTTGTGCTCCTTCAGGCTCTCTGCCATGTCAGGGCAGATGTCAATAGCAGCTGCAAGTATATGTCACTTACAAGCTAGCAGTCCCAGGAAATCAGGACTTATCTCTCCAGTAAAATCTGCCAAGAGGGCTCAGTGAGGACCATTTCTGACTCAATTCCCCAGTCTGAAAGGTTGAGATGCTCTCAGATTCCAAGTCTGGATCATATCCATGGCTTGCAATGAGAACAAAGACAGGGACAGCCCTCTGCCACCACCTGGGCTGGTACACAGCAGGTGGCCAGGTCTATTTCAGAAGACAAGGCAAAGCAAGAAATAAAAGATATTTGTAAACTCCTTTCTTTCATAATTTTTGAATGTCATCTAATTTCAGTTGTGACATGGTTGTCTGACATTAGTCCACAGCTCTGTTGTCCCTGGAGAACCCACGGATCCTAAGTTTTGTTTAGGCTTTCTTTAACCATGAGCTTCTGTTAGTTCTCAGCCCAAGTCATGTGGTCCTTCTTTGTCTTTATATCTGAGAGTAGGGAGAAATTCCATTCAACTCCAGACAGCTTGGGAAAGGTTAGAAGCAAAAGATGGATCTGAATGCTGTCTGATAGTCCATTTTTTAATCAAAAGAGAGCAATTTTCTCCTCTCAAAGGAGGGCTTTTCACATCAGGTATTTGGCTTCTAGGTGCTTGCTGATTAAGTACTTACATTTACATAACATTAATCTGCTTTCTAACCATTTAGCAAGCTTCCAGCTGGTT
The DNA here is from genome assembly GCA_007922755.1 of Pedetes capensis. Classification (NCBI taxonomy): domain Eukaryota; kingdom Metazoa; phylum Chordata; class Mammalia; order Rodentia; family Pedetidae; genus Pedetes; species Pedetes capensis. The sequence continues at coordinate 75,851 of VMDO01006801.1, forward strand.
TTTATATTTTCCCTTCATCAGTTTGGCAGAACATCCTTGCTTTTAAAAGAACCAGAACTACTTTTGCAACACATAGATTCTGAAAACATATTTGAACAAAACAGAATCAAGGTCTTAGGCAAAACTATGAATGATACTTTTATTTTCTTGGTGTGTATAAGGAAGATAGGTGAATGCAGTGCCTGATGTACATGCTTTGAGTTGTATATATTAAAAATGTGTTTCCTTCTATCTGGAACTCTTTTTGTCTAATTCTCTCTCAGAATCCTTTTCATTCATCCAAGCTTAACTCCAATAACATCTCCTTTTGAAGACTCCTAGAGCCTCCTTGTTAGCATACATCTTTTAGTACAATTCCACATTGCCTGATTGAACTACTATTTGAGATTTTATTCATTCACTCATTCAACAGACATTTATTGAGCTCTTCCAACACTAAGCCCTGTGTAGGTACTGGGAACAAAAAATATGATGAAAAATAGTCCTCAGAGCTTGCAAACCAGAGACATGTGCAACATATAGTGATGGCACAAAGAAAGGAATGACTAGTATAAAACTCTTGTATGCCATAGCTGGGCATGGCAGCACACACTTGTAATACCAGCTCTCAGTAGGCTGAGGCAGAAGGATCATAAGTTGGAGGCCAGCTTGACCTACATAGCAAGAATCTGTCTCAACAACAACAATAACAAATGTTGTGTCTCAGTTTGCTTTTCTATAAAATGAAGGTCTCCTGTATCAATCTGTCCTACCATAGCCATAGCAGGAATGTGGATGTGCACTGAGTGCTCTAGGGGGAAGGCATTCTATGGGAGAAATTGCCAATGACACTGTGGTACAACTGACCCTCTGACTTGTCCACAAGGACTAGGTATATTTATCATTGAATGCAGGATCTTTCCAAGGCAGTTTAGAGTGGAATACATAAGATTTAAAATTTTTTCAGTTATCTTTTTTTCCCATAAGCATAAGGTATCCAGGAAAGACGAGCTGGTGGCCTATATAGTCAACCCTCATCTCCTCATGCCATTTTACCCATTGTCAAAAGAGAGTACAAATATCTCCTAAAGGTCCTCATGGATCAACATACAGTTCTGTGGTCAAAGAAACTGACAAGAGTCCATCATTCTTTTCAGTGTCTCAGGGAGGGGCAAAGGAAAGAGAAGGCTGGGGGAAAAAGCGGTGTACTAAGTGAATGGGAAATAGACAAGCAGACTTATATATGGACTAAGATCTCTCTGAATTCTCTTCTCACCATTTCCTTCAATATCTGCCAGGGATCATTCTGAGCACATGGATCCCAACTGCACACCGTCACCTCTGTATCTCTGCAGTGTTCTATAGTCTTCACCTGCTGCGGAGTCCTTTCAGCTTCTTGCACACTCATTACTGTCAGCTCTCTACCTTTGTACATGGAATTCCCTCTCCTTGTCCTTTTCTCTCACCTGCCTCTTTAAATGAGTACATCTCACTCGCCCCTCTGGTCAGGGAGACTATCCTTGACACTCTACCTCTGAGTAGTTGCCTCTGTCATGGTTTAAATCTAAAAATATCCCCTAAAGGTCCTGTGTTTGAACATTTGGTGTTTTCACTGTATTTGAATATTTGAACAATTAAACATGGTGATGCTGTTTGTGGAGGCTATAGAACTTTGGGGGGTGGGATCTAGCTTTGTAGAAGGGGCTTATTGGGGGTGGTCCTTTGAAGGTTTTGCCTAGAATTTCCAGTGCTGGGAAGCTCTCTGCTCTTGATCCACCATGACATGCTGTTCTCTACAAGAGGCTGCTGCGGCCTCTCAGATGCCTGCCCCACTACCACACCTTCCCACCTGCATGGACTAAAATCCTTTAACTACGAGCCTCCAATAAATCATTCATTCCATAGATTTGTTTTGGTTGGCTTCTCTGCCACAGCAATGCACAAGATAACATCTCTTTGCCTGAATTCCATAGTTCCCTATATTTCCCCCTCGATGGCATTAGTACATGATATTGTAAATATCTTCTCACTTATATGATCCTTGGACCAGACTGCAAGTTCTGTGACAGTAAGGTACTGTGTCCTCACAGTCTTGCCCCAACCTTTTTGGCAACAGGGATGTTTTTGTGGAAAATAATTTTTCCACAGACTGGAGCTGGAGCTCAGGCAGTAATGCAAGCGATGGGGAGTGGCTGTAAACACAGATTTTGGAAATATTGTTCACCTGCCCTTGTTCACCTGCCCTTACCTCTTGTTGTACCAACTGGTTGCTGACTGTCCCACTGGTTTGCAGCCTGGGATTTGGGGACCCTAGCTCTATGGAGATTTGCCCATTCAGTTGTTAAACAAGTGACTAAGTGTCTAATGAATGGATGTAGTCCAGGTTGGCAGGTAGACTTTTGGTGGAGAGCAATGGTTTGAATGTTGTATTTTCCAAAAATTCATATGCTGAAATCCTAATCCCCAAAGTAATGGTATTAGAAGGTGGGGCCCTTGGGAAGGTAATTAGCTCATGACAGAGGAGCCCTTATCAAAAATGGTCTATGAGATCTTATTTGCCCTTTCTATTGGAAGAGAGCAGAGTGAGAAGGTGTCATCTATCAGTCAGCAGGCCCCACAAGAGGCCTCACATCTACTTGCTTCTTGATCTCAGATTTCTTAGAACTGTGAACAATAAATTTAGTCCATTTATAAGCTACCTAGTTTATGGTATTTTTTCTGAGAAGACTAGGACATGAAGTCTAAACTTTATGTACATTTTCTCAAGTGAAAGCTGAACTGGGAGCCAGGAGCCAGCACCAGGTAGAGCCACATTCCAACAAAAATGTAGGGTGAAGATTAGTTAGACACAAGTGTGTTCTTCAAAAAAACACCAAATGGTTTTATTGACTCAGCTGTATATATGATAGTTTTCATATTTGGGAAAAAGGCCAAACCACAATGATTGACTATCTATTATTTGGTAGGCACTATGCTAACCATTTATATGCATAATCTCATTAAATCCTCAGAACAACTCTGTGGAGGCATTTACTATCTCCATTTTATCCATGAGAACACTCAGCTCCAGAGGGATTAAATGATTTGCCCAAGATCACTGTCAGTGAATTTTGATCTTGTAGGATTTAAATCCAAGTTTGCCTCTTACCACTTAATCATGCTACTTCCAGGGGTGGGAAAGGCATATTAATAGCAAATTCAAAAGTATGAACTGAAGTACTAGTGAGGACTTGGAGACTGAGAAGAAGAAATAGTTTGCAGAGCATTCTGTGAGAGGTAAGAACTGGATTAGTAAATTTGATCTAATATTTATTTATTTACTTATTTATTCATTTATTCACTCATTCATTCCAATATTCATTGGATTTTGTTATGTACCAGGCATTGTGCTTAGTTGGTGCAGGAAATATGAGTAAGACTTAGTCTATGAATTCAACGAATTCTGATTCTAAAAGAAGCAGTAAATGAAAACAACTAATGATACTACAGAATTACCATGTGCTTTAGATTCTCTTTTTAATATCCTCATTCATTTTTGCTTTTCTAGTTTCACTGACATGTGGTTCACAAACCTCATTATTTCTTACTTATTGTTATATCCACCTCATACTTGGTCTTCTTATCTTGAATGCAGCACTAGCTAGAGTTCAAGGCCATTTCACAGTTCTCCAGGAAGGGGCTTCTCACTTCATTGACAACCCAAATACAACTTCAGTTACTTATCTGAGAAGATTATGCATAAAGGCACTAAAATATTGCCAAAAATTTATTTAAAATCAATTGTTCTTAATACCTACTGTGTGTCAGGTTCTGAGTACACTAACTATTATGGATGCAATCTACATGGCCTGTTCATGCTATTACATTTATTGGAGGACACAGACAAGTAAATGTTGTTGTTATTGTTGTTTGGTGCCATTGAGTGGGTATCTGACTCATAGCGACCCTAAGTAAAACAGGCAAAACACTTTGTCAGTGCTTCTCTGCTATTCATAGTGTTTTCAATGGTGGATTGATTTTTGGGAGCAGGTTGCTTCGTCCTTCTCCCAAGCCTACAGTATCTGGTGTTCCCGGGTGGTCTCCCATCCAAGTACTAACCAGGCCCGACCCTGCTTAACTTCTGAGATCTGACAGAATCGGATGCCACAGTGCTACCACTGCAGGATATACGAGTAAATAGGGAAGTATAGTGCAGTGTTATAAGTGTGTATGTACAAAACAGTATAATTGAGTAAAATATCACTATACTTTGGCCCACAGTGGTACTATTCAAAGACTGTGGAACTTTTAGGAGATGAGGCCTACTGGGAGAATCTTAGGTCACTGAGGGCATGCCTTCAAAGGGGATTGTGGGACCTTGGTCTTTCTCTTTTGCTTCCTTTTTTCCTGGCCATAAAGTGAGTGGTTTTCTTCTGCCATGTGCTCCTACCATGACTTGCTGCCTTGCCACATGCCCAAAACAATGTGAGCCTGCTGAGCAAGGCAGCACAGCAGTTAGGAGGCTGAAGCAGGAGGATCATGAGTTTGAGGGTATTTTGGGCTACATAGTGAGAACCTGTCTCAAAAAAGCCAGAACAAAAACTAACAAACAAAAAAACAATGGACTTAATTGATAATGGACTGGACCTTCTGAGACCATGAATCAAAATAATCTTTTTCTCTTTATAAGGTAATTTTGTCAATTATTTCTTTAAAGGGATGGAAAGCAGATTAACACAGTCATGGTAGAAAATAGAAGGCACATTTTGCTCAACCTAAGGGAGTCAGATGGTAGAAATATTCAATTCTGGAGATATTATCCAATATAGAACCTTTTGTCCTAACCAAATAATTGTTTTTAATATATCTTTGGAGATATAGGGAGCTAGAGATATTAAAGGAAAATGTAGGCTTTTTTTTTCTGGAACTTTAAAATGAAAAAAAAAAAAAAGATAAGATGGAGAATGTTTTCCCACTAAAGACTTTAATCAAAGACTCAAAATCTATCAGCTTTCGCAGTGAGAGGTATTATATCTTTCTTATCATGTCACCTTTTATGCTTCTTATCCCCTCTGTTGAAAGAACTATCAAAGCTACATTTCTCTATCCTAAATTTAGATTAATAAATAAAAAGATTATTTCCACTGGGACAACTGATAGGCCCTAGGCCTTGATTCCTGAGTTTTGGAAAAGGATGGTGCTTTTGCTTATGGAAATTCATGAGCATTTGAAACACACTGATGCAATATTTCCAAAATCTGGGATCAAAATGGGATTATATTTGTTGGCAGCAAGCACTAGCTCAAATCAAATCAGCAATAACCTTAAGACCAGCAGAAATCAAGAGCTCTTAAAGTGGTGCCATATCAAAATGTGATACACAGCTGTAAATTATGCTGACACTGGAAACTGCAGGATCTCTCTGTGCTGCTTTTGTCAGCTCCTTTCCCTATCTGTACTCAGCAGCAGACCACTAAGCCTGATCATTGGTTTCAAGCTCTTTCCTGGGCTAATGCTGCGGACTTCACTCCACTGTGCCTAAAAGTCTTGCTCAGTCTCCCCAGTGGATACTTAGGTGTGTCTCCTTATGTGCCTGTCTTTGAAACCCCAGGATGGGATTCTGCTTCCAAAATACTGATTGACCAGAACCATAGTATTTCCCACAAGAAGTAATTCTCCATTACATATTTTAGATGCTTTAAAACAAATAGTGAACGCACACGTGTGTACACTGTGTGATCATAAGTAAATTTCTTCTCTATTTTATAAATTGTAATTGAAAAGTTAGAGCACATACCTTTAAAGTTGGATCTGGGATTCAAAGTATGAGTCTAACTCAATATCCAGTACTGACTTGGTCACTCACAAGGTTGGCCAGTCAGACAGAAAAAGAGCTTAGGTTCATTTGCTAGTTCACAAGGTTGACCAACAATACTTAAGATGCAATCACTGAGCAGACTGGTAGCATTCAGGACTAGGTGCACCAAATGTCCTGTCATACTAGTAGTTTAGCTTTATCTGATTAGTGGTTTATCTTGCTTCTATTAATATGGATCTGTTGCTGGCTCATTACATTTCTCAGTTCCTACTTTTGTTTCCTACCAAATTCTGAAATCATTCTGCCATTGTTCTTCTGCTTTCATTCATTAAATAATAACAACAATAATAATAGGTAAAGTGGCACATTGACCATATAGAAGCAAGCAGTCTTTAAAAATTATGTCTTCTTTCCAAGTCTTGCCAGGCCAATGAGAGTGATAATTGTCTTTGAACTCAGGATTACAGATGTAAAATGCTACTTCACCTTCCAGAAAGCTTTGTCTATCATTGAAGTTTCAGTAAAGCGTTAGTCCCTCCTGAATAAGCCTATGAATGGGATGATTAGAACAGTTCACTACCCTGAATTTGTGTTCACAAAACTCAGTTTTTTGGGCAGACTCTAGAAAGCTCTTCAATCCAGAGAAATCATATCTGAGATTGTACAGAATGGCTTGGATATGAGTCATTATCACTGCTATCTTTCAAGGCTAGGTGAGTTGTGGCCTATTGATAGTTCATAGTCCACTATACCTTGCTCAGTCAGCAAGGTCACTCAATGCTTCACAGACTACATCATTGTGTGCACTCAGTTGGTGAGTTAGGTTTCCTTAAGAAAAGTTTCCAAGTCCCCATTAAACTTCACACAGTATTGTATAAAGGTGAATGTTAGACAAGGAGCCAGAGTTAGCCATAGAGTAAGTTAGAAGTGCGGGGGATATCAGCTTTGATGAAGCCAGTAAATATTCTCACAGGTGCTTGATGGTAGGCTGGATTCTGTTAAGTAGCATCCTTGTTGTTTGCGGGACCAATTTATGTTTTACTATACTTGTCAGGTGCAAGAAATAAAGTTGACATACTGAAGGAATCCAAACTTTAGAACTGGATAACTGGACCAGAGAAATGAAAAGAGGGACAATGTGGAGCCCCCACAGTGAGTTGCAAAGCAGTTTTTCCTATTTATGGACTGGGGTCTTCCTGCCACATGGAGGATAGTTCTTAGAGTATCAGGATATGCTTGGGCAACGTTCTGTACCATGGGCTCCATTAGTGAGGTGCTCTCTTATAAGTTATATTACTCTTCACATTTGTTCCTAATTAATCTAACTCAGGCCCAAACATACCTTACTGAAAGTATGCCAAATTATTTCTTCTTCTATGGGAAAAATAGAGTAGTTTGCCAGAGTTCCTTCCTAAGAAAAGATTTATAGCATAAGATCTTTAGCATGCTACAGAAAAAAGAAAAGAAAAAATAAAGAAAAGAAAAGAAAAGAAAAGAAAGAAAGGAAAATGAAATGACCAAATGGTCAACTCACCTTGATATTGTGCTCATAACTTCAAACAATGCAGACATAAAGAGCTAGTTCATTTTCATGGTCTCAAAACTATTCTAGAGAGTTGCATTCTATTTTGAATGCACCTTATCAAAAGCATAGAAGAAAGATGTGGGCTTATCATCTTCTAGATCTTTCTATCCCCCATGTGTCCATCAGTTTGTTATGCTGTGGGGGCTTGTGTGTTGCTGTGATGCTAAAAACTAAAGCATCAGTACTTCAGACACAAGAAGGGCCACACAGGGTGGACAAGTTTCAGCTGAGCTTCCACTCTAAGACAGACTAGGGAGAAGGAGCCAGCAGCCTACTCTGGAAACAATTAGCCATTAAAAACCCTATGAATAGCAGAGTCATTGTGAATTTAGTGCTGGAAAATGAGCCCCCCAGGCTGGAAGGCATTCAAGAAACAACTGGGGAAGTGTTGCCTCCTCAAAACAGAGTTGACCTTAATGATGGGAATGGAGTGTCCATACAGGTAAAGGCATATTTGTCTGCCTCAATACAAGTCTTGCCACATTTGCTTTTAAGTGACCTGGATAAACCACCTTGTCTGCTCTCCTTTCTTCTCATCCCCTCCTGATTGCTTCAGCACCTTATGAACACAATTCACATGCTGGGCTAAGTCACTTAGATCTGCCAGAGCCTCTCCTACTTCATAAATATTATATCACACCAGAGGAGTCATACTGCCACCAGGGCCCTGTACCAGTCTCGAGGTCCCTGCTATCTTAGCTTCTTAGCTTCTCTGTTAAACTCAGTCCTGGCTGGCCAGGGGGGCTGGATATCAAACACTGCCTTTCTCGAGCCCAATTCCCTCAGTAATACTTTTCCTTCCTCTATTGTCTTCCAGTCTCTGGTGTTCATGGAGATCTCAGCCAGAGATAACTCATGCTTGAGTAGCACATCTGACTTCTCATAGCATGGGCTTTGCAGCTGCAGCTATAGCCTTTTTACAATCTTGCCCCAAAGTGCTATCCTTAAAGTCTGCAATATATTCTCTAGTCCTGCAGCCATTTTGGGAGCATCCTTATCCTCACATAGTGGACCATATTCATCAAGGAGGCATGTTCTGCTTTCATGCAGAGAAAGATAGCCACGCTGGAATTGTCCCTGCAGATGCACTGCCTTCAGGTGACTTAGCCTTAACTGTCCATCTTTTTATCCATAACAAGAGCCATACAACTGCTTCAATGGCAAGGAGGCACATTACCCCATGCCACATAGAGGAAGAGGGCCACCTTGGAATTTTCCTGTGAATGCACAGCCTTCAGATTGTCCAGCCTCAGCTGCCTGTTTGGTTATCCGTAGCAGGAGCCACATAACTGCCTCTATATCTTGGAGGTATGCCATCCCACACTACACGGAGAAAGATGGCCCTCCCAAAATTACCCCCATGGATGTTCTCACCCCTGGTGTAGGGTCTCTTCACAGGAGGCCCGGACTCCTTCTGCCTCCACCAGACTCCCCTCTCCCAACTTATCCTTGGTTCTATCTATACCTGTAGGGCACCAAGTGTTGGATAAACTGCTTTTCCTAGGGTGATGTAAAGAGAACATCCTTTCACCCTAGATAATGAGGGTGCAGACAGACCAAAGGAAGGATCACATGAAGTCTAACTTGGTGAACCATGAGTTTATTGGAGTTGCTTACAAGAGCATCATTTATAGACATAATTTATAGGTTGCTATACCATGAGAAAGAATCCCTCTGGGAATTCCTGCTGAGGAGCCCCCAGACAGCTGAATCACTGAAGAGTACCTCTGTAGCCAATTGATTTCCTCTTCTGGAGTGGTCGAAGCCATCGGAGGCATAAGGGTCTCATGAGGGCCTCGTGACCCACAACCTCTATGATGGAATGCCAGCAGGTCTTATCTCGTGAGGGCCTTATGGGAGTCTCTACCGTTATAAGTCCAGTTATTAACTATGTAGTTGATTTCATTGCTATGAAAGTGGGCCAAAATTTTCTGGAAGTCACTGGAGCTGTTTGCTTTAAGATAATGATAGTCACATCCAGCTCAGAGGAGCCATACTATACTTTACCCCTTCCTCTGGCTATGACAGTCTTTTTTCCCCCTTTTCCATGATGTTCCTGGAGTCTCGGGGCTGAGGACTGGGCTATCACACCACAGTATCAGAATAGACTGCAGCAACAGACACTCATTTCTAGGATGATATGTTGTTGTTGTTAGGTGCCGTCAAGTCGGTATCCAACTCCTGGTGACCTCATAGGGTTTTCAATGGCAGAGTGTTTTCGGGATTGCCTTGGGAGTGGATTGCCAGGTCCTTCTCCCATTTTTGAGGTGCTGGGAATTGAACTCAGGACCTCAGAGACTGCAGCACAGCACTCTACCAACTGAACTACATCCCAGCCCCTAGGATGATATAAACTTCATTAAAGATGCCCTTAGCCAAGCATTTCTCTCTTATTAGTGGTAGGAAGCAGCTGGGGCAAGGAGCCTTGTGAGAGTCTCATGACTCTCTCCTCACTCCAGAAGGCAACACCAACAAGTCTGATCTTATGAGCACCTCCTGAGAGTCTTGTGGCCTCTACCATGTAAGCCCATCTATCAGCTGTGTAGTTTGTTTCCAGGACTATAGGCCAAGGTCTCCTGGACCATAGTTGTTTGCTTTACAATGAGGATAGTCATGTCCATCCTGGAAGAAATAGCCACACCACACTGGTAGTGCTTCACCTGAATAGTAGCTATGCAAAATGTACACAGTGCTTCACGTGTTAAGTGTTATGATGTTTGATCTCACAGCATCCTCATCAGCCTCAGGTTCCAAGATCATCTTCTTGACTCTTTCTCAAATTATCAGTTTCTTGTCCTGGGTCACAGTAGGGCCTCAACAAAAGAAAACTATTCAACATGATAGTTTAGAACACAAGTTTTGAGTAGGGATGTTCACCCTATCCTATATTTATTAACTGTATGAGGTTGTTAGTTGCCATCAAATCTGTCCAACTTGTAGTGACTCTATGTATGACAAAACAAAACACTCCCAACACTGCCATGTTCAGTATTATGTCAGTGTTTTTATGCTATTCATAGGATTTTTGATTGCTGATTGTTTCAGGAGTGGGCTGCCAGGTCCTTCTCCCAAGCCTACAGCACCCAGTATCCCCAGTTGGTCTCCTATCCATGAACTAAACAGGCCCAACCCTGCTTAGCTTCTGTGATCAGAATGGATCAGATGCCAGGGTGGCTAACTGTATAATAGAGGTAGACTCCTCCATCTTTCTGGGCCTCTTTCTTCTCATTCATAAAATATTAGAGATATATGAACTATACCCACTAAAAGTTGTTGTGAGATAAACTGACAGAACCTGACATGGATGCTGAACCTCACACACAGTAAATTCTCAGTAAAGGGCAGCCATCATTGGTGCGGTTGCATTAAAACAACATGGTCTCTTCACCTGGGGGTAATTAAACATTGAATCCCTTGCCAGACATCTATCTAAGCTGGACCAGGCAGTTCTGAGGTTCACCTCTTGGTTAACTAGGATTCGTTGTTGGGGAAGGGTCATCTGCTTCAGCCTCATTTGCATACTTCTACCAGTGTCACTCTGATCTCCTGCCCTTCACTCTTCCATTTCCCTACAGCAGTTAGGGATGTCAAAGCTTCAAAGGGATATAAACTCTCTCTTCTTCATAAAGCAATCGAGAACTCTCCCAAGCTGCCTCACTTTCTACACATAGCTCCACTCTACACAAGCTCAGCCTTGTGGTTAGCAGTGGGATTCTAACCCAACAAGACATCTACTTATTGAGCTGCTGACCCTGAAGTTGAATAGTGGGTGGTGATGTTGATGGTTGTACAACACTGGACACAAGAACTAGTTGCTGTCATTAGGTGCTGCCAAGTCAGGTTAGACCCATAGCAACCCTCACAGGGTGTTGAATAGCTGATTGTTTCAGGATTGCTTTGGGAGTAGCCACCTCCTTCTCCTGTTTTACAGTGCTGGAGATTGAACCCAGAGCCTCAGAGACCTCAGAGCAACACTCTACCAACTGAGCTGAACCTTAGCCCACAAGAACTAGAGGACTCATGGATAAGATCTCCAAACTTTAGAACTGGATAACTGGACCAGAAAATTCAAAAGAGATTGGGTTTTGTTAGTTTGTTTGTTTGTTATTATTGTTGTTGCTATTGTTAATGGTGAGTTAGTTTGGTTTTTATTGCAGAATTGGCCACTTCTGTTTCTATTGAACAATAGAGAGACTACAGCTAATGATAATGTACAACATATTTGAAAGAAGCTAGAAAAAAAGGATTTTGAATGTTCTTCACACAAAGAAATGGTAAGCCTATGCAACTTAGCAAGTCTGTGTCTCAAAATGAAAAAAAGAGGGCTGGGGATGCAACTCAATGGTGAAGCACTTGCCTAGCATGTGGAAGACCCTGGGTTCAACCCATGGTACTGAAAAAAACATAGGTGTTTAAGGTGAAAAATATGCTAGTTGCCATTATTTGATCATTACAGAATGAATACATATATTAAAGTATTATATTGTACCTCCCAAATGGGAACAATTATTTCATGTCCATAAAAATTATTTTTTAAGTTTCTGGTTCAATTTATGGCTCTTGTTGTTTATGAAATCGATCATTCACCAATAATCAAGGCCCAGTTCAAAGTGATTCCTCCTATTTTAACCTAACATATCAATATTAGCAGCTTTATTCACTACCTCTGTCAGAATAGCTGCCTATAAGTATAGAATTCTTGTAGATGATAATAATTAAATTCAAAGGAATGTTGTTGTTATTGTTAGGTGCTGTTGAGTCATGTCCAACTCATAGCAACCCTCATAGGATTTTCAATAGCTGATTGTTTTGGGATTGCCTCGGGAGAGAATTGCCCCATCCTTCTCCCATTTTCGTGCTGTTAGGAATCAAACCTAGGACCTCAGAGACTGCAGAGTGGTGCTCTACCAACTGAGCTAAATCTCAGCCCCAAAGGAATGTTACCACTATTGAAATTCCAGGTTTCAATGATAAAAGAAAATGTATAAGTCAGTAGATCTTCCTATTAGCCCCTGTTCCTCTAACACACCTCCTTAAACATAAAACAACTGACCATGAAGGAGGAACAGATATGGAACAAAACGGCTGAAAACAGGTCCTTTCTTTTTTTTTTTTCCTGGTACTTGGGGCTGAACCCAGGCCCTCACGCTTGCATGCTCTGCAAGTTCTGGACCACTGAGCTGCACCCCCAGCCCATTATTTTACTTTTTGAGACAAGGTCTCGCTAAGTTATGCAGACTGCCTCTGGTCTCGAACTTGCAATCCTCCTGCTTCCACCTCTCAAGCCCCTGGGATTATAGGCGTGTGCTATCACGCCCGGCTGGGTCCTCATTTTTTAAGAAAACTAAAATTCTTTTAGAATCTGTTTTCCTTGAACATCAAACTCTTATGCTTCTAGTTACTCTGGTAATTAAGTGTCTGGAATCAAGTAATCTATCTTCTTATTGTAGTATAAGTATTGTCCAAGTATACTAGAGAATCAGTGGAAACTGACTTGACTTTTTAATCACAAATTCATTAAAAGCTTCTCTGGGACCCAATGGAATTGGCAGAGAGACTGAAGCACCAGAAATTTAGGGCAAGGAATGAAGAAATCAGACTCCAGGAGCTCTGAATGGAAAACTATCTGGCTGTACTGCTACCAACATGAAAAATCTCCAATTGTTTCACATTCACATACTCTCAAGTTTTAAGTCCCAGCCAGGAACATCCTGTCAGGTGAACCTAAACACCCTCACAGCCAGGGAGCAGGGAAAGGCAAGATGTATCCTCTTTAGATCCTTTAATGGAAGTGGGGTACTACCCCCGCACCAAATTTGTGATTTCTTTCAACTAGTAAGGGAGTTCATATGCCAGGTAGCTAAACAGAGAGAGAAAGGCAAATATTCATTCCATCAAGGTTCCAACAAAAATGATCTTATTTGTGTACTTTAATCTATTGGCTTTATGAGAAGCACTGCCTTATTTTTCTGCTTATTAACTTTTTTGCTTGGATAGCAGGTTTCTTCAATACTTTGCATTTTGGTTTATTTGATTTCTCATTTCACATGAATAGTCTAAGAAAACTGTGTATCTCTCCTTATAAAGTAATTTGGGAAAATAAGTTATTTCAATAATTTCTTCATTTTTATTATCATCTGCAAGGTTGTGCTTCTATCAGAAAATATGTCTCATTGACCCTATTAGAACCTGTCTTTACTTCTCCTTTTTTTTTTCTCAGTACTGAGGGGTGGAACCCAAGACTTCAAACATGCTGGGAAAGTACTCTACCTCTGAGCAGCACTCCCCTTTTAATTTTTTTTTTTGAGGCAGGGTCTCATTGAGTTTCACAGGCTGCCTCTGATCTCAAATAGTGATCTTCCTGCTTCTGCCTCTCAAGTGGGGGGTGATTACACCAGATTAACTTCACATTTTTATACCGATGCTGGGTTGACAACACTATTCATGGTCATCCACTGAATGTCCTTCTGTTGCTGGGCTCTTCTTTCCTCATTGGTACTGAGTGGGGAGATACATAAGACGATACTAACTCTGGTCCACCTCTTATCTTCCAAAAGTTAGAAAATACCCCTGTGTATATGGTAGGATCAGATCTTTGTAGTCTCCCATGCCATCATAAGCATCAGCAGTATCAATGATGTCATCACGATGAATTGAGTTCTTATTGTGTGACAGGCACTGTGCTAAAATCCCTAGAAACATCATTTAGTATATTTGTTACAATCTCCATTCTTAGAGTCCACAGAAGTTTCTCTCCCTTATGTGCCATTCTGAGATCAATAGAAGCATCATAAACCTTTAGAGTGAGATACAGTGATAGAAGGAACACCTACATGTTGGGCACCATACTGAGAATTTCTCTTTCACTTATCTGATTAGAGAAAAGTTATTTATTTTAGATACTAACCTTGCTATTCTTTTCTTCTCCATACATCCAATTGATCCCCATGTTTAGGCATGGAAACATGTTGCTGGTAACTCTGAGAACTAGTTATCACCAAGGATAAAAGATAGCAAGTAAGCACAGAGCAAAGATAGATCAAGAAGGACTTGTCAGCAGCCTTGTCTTGGCTGGCGCTGCAGTGAGTTTTGCATAAACATTTCAGAAGTGAATGTCAACCTCCAGACAAAGAGAAATTCATCATGTTTATGACCACACTTACCTTGAAAGGACCACAGCAAGTTTTCCACTCAGGCAGGAAGAATATTCAGTCAAAAATCAAGTTCAATTAATACAATAAATTGGGTTAATACCTGAGTTGTCTGTACATGAACCAAGAGGCAGTTGTTCGAATAGAACAAGGAAACACTGAGCGGTTTAAAGTTGAGAAAGGTGTGCATCAGGGCTGTATACTGTCACCCTATCTCTTCAATTTATACGCTGAGCAAATAATCCGAGAAGCTGGACTTTATGAGGAAGAACGTGGCATCAAGATTGGAGGAAGACTCATTAACAACCTGCATTATGCAGATGACACCACTCTGCTTGCTGAAAGTGAAGAGGATTTAAAACATTTACTGATGAAGATCAAAGATCGTAGCCTTCAATATGGTTTACGACTAAACATCAACAAAACAAAAATCCTTACGACTAGGTCAGCATGCAACTTCACAATAAATGGAGAAAAGATTGAGGTTGTCCAAGATTTTGCTTTGCTTGGCTCTATAATCAACACTCGTGGAAGCAGCAGTCAAAAAATCAAAAGACGCATTGCTCTAGGAAAAACTGTGGCAAAAGATCTCTTTAGAGTATTGAACAGGAAAGATGTCACATTGAAGACGAAGGTGCATCTGACTCATGCCATGGTAGTTTCAGTTGCATCATATGGTTGTGAAAGCTGGATATTGAACAAGGGAGAAAGGAGAAAAATTGATGCTTTTGAATTATGGTGCTGGAGACGTCTATTGAATATACCATGGACTACTAAAAGTACCAATAGATCTGTCCTAGAAGAAGTGCAACCAGTGTGCTTCTTGGAAGCAAGAATGGCCAGACTGCGTCTTACATATTTTGGACATGTAGTCAGGAGAGATCAATGCCTGGATAAAGACATCATGTTTGGGAGAGTGGCAGGTCAATGATAAAAAGGAAAACCCTCCACCAGATGGATTGACATAGTGTCTGCAACAATGGGCTTAAATCTAAATAAGATCGTTTGCCTGGCGCAGAATCGGCAAGCATTTCAATCTGCTATACATAGGGCCGCTATGAGTCGGACTTGACTCGATGGCACCTAACAACAACAACAACAACAACAACCTGAGTTGTAGAATGTGAAATATGTTAAAATATCTTTTACTCCACATGCTTTCTCTCCATCTTCCTAATTGATATTTTTTGCTTAAAAATAATATTTTTGAGGGGACTTCTGGCAAGATGGTGGACAGATAACACGCGCCTTTGTCCCAGAGTAAAGGGAAGCCTCAATTAGGGGTCTAGAACTCACATTGAATAGATAGAAACAGTGATAGTTTAGATTGGGAGATAGAGGATGAAACTGGATGAACACTGAAATCAAGCATTTGGCTTCGGAGATGCTACACAGAGGTCAGTAGTGGGACTGCCATTCCGCCATTTCGCCATCATGCAGATGGCGGGATAGAATCCCGGAGACTCAAAGGGGACTTTGTACACACCCCCGGGAGCCAGACCCAACATGCAGTGCAACCTTGACATCACACTGTCACCCTGCCCGAGGGACACAAACTACAAGTTTCGGGTGAGTCAGTTTGAGGTGGCACACAGAATCGCCATCTTTAGTGGCATATGTCCCATAGCCTGAGTTGATGGGCTGTTGTAGGTCCCTCACACAAGAAAATAGGGATCAGATCCAGGAGAGTAGATACACGAGGGTATGGGGAGTAATCACAGAGGGAACTGGGAAACCAGTGCCAGCGGTACGCATCCAGAGCTGAAATGCAGCTCCCTCCCTCCTGTTGTGGTGGGACAGTGGTGCAGACGCAATCTCCAAAGACATACGGGCACACATACACCTGGATCCCAGACACACCAGAG
Source organism: Pedetes capensis (assembly GCA_007922755.1). Lineage (NCBI taxonomy): Eukaryota > Metazoa > Chordata > Mammalia > Rodentia > Pedetidae > Pedetes > Pedetes capensis. The sequence goes on from VMDO01006801.1 coordinate 92,228, forward strand.
GGAATCCTAAATCATCCCACTGCACTGAGGAGAAAGGTGGGGTCTGTGGAGGCGGCTGAGCCCCACACAGAGTGCTCCTTTTTGGCAGAGCCTAGTGGCACAATTAAACACAATAAGAGCAGTTTCGAGCACAATTGCTGTGCATGGACAGACCTGCTACAGATTCCCTCAGGAGGGGTTGGATATCATCCCGCCCACAAGAGAATTTGATCCTCTCAAGTGGTCTCCCAAGTGGGTGGAAAGCCCTACAACAAAAAAAAATCCACGATAGCAGCCATATTCCCTCCATACTATAGGCTTTGGGCCAGAAATATCTGATTTGGGGAATTGGCACCCGAACTACGTGGGACAGGGAGAACTCCAGGGAGGACCCCACAGGATCCACTGCCTGTCAAACAATACAATAGACACAGAATATTTCCTGGAACCATCTCTTTGGGCATTCAGTGTCCCACTTAAACCCAGGACATTGTGGGGCAATCCGTCATTTTCTACGTAATCAGCAAAATCTCTATAGACTAAGACAGACTGCTCCTGCAGATTGTGTGAAAACACTGCCATCCTGAGTTCTGGAGGGAGCACTGCTTCCTGCAGTATCAACTTCACCCGGTGGAACTGGGTGTCCACAGTGCAGATTCCACCTGCAAGAACTTTTAAGGGTTTTTTTTCTTTTCTTTTCTTTTCTTTGTGTGTGGGGATTTGAATCCAGCGTCTTGCGCCTGCTTGCTTTGTAGGTGCTGGACTGCCACGCTGTGCCCCCAGACCATATTTTTTACTTTTTGAGACAGGGTCTCACTGGGTTGCGTAGGCTGCCTGGGATCTCAGGCTTGTGGTCCTCCTATCTCCGCCCCCCAAGCTGCTGGGATTGCAGGCGTACACCACCGCACCTGACTACAAGCACTTTTATGTGTGTGGGAGCGTGCATGGATGAGGTTTTTTTCTTTTTCATTTCTATTTTCTTCCTTTCTTGTTTTACTCTCTTCCCTTTTTTCTATTCTCCTTCTCTTTTTCTTAAGCTATATATGTGTCTTTGTATTAATTATTTTACCCTTAAGTCTTAACCTTAATTTTAATTTTGACAGTTATTTCTAGTAGCCCCTGTCCTCTACCTCCTCTTTCCCCCTCTTCTTGTCACCAGATCCCCCCCTTTCTCATCCTACAGAAGAGAAACAAAATCTATCGCCCCCCTAGCCCTTAGCCCCTTTGGAGTTGGGCTGGTGGACTGAAGAGAGAACCACACAGACCAAAAAGCCAAGAATATACCCAGCTTATAAGCTCAAATAAGCACCAGAGATTCAGGACCACACAATCTCAAAGGAATAACAGAGGGAGAAGTTCTGCACACTCAGGAGAGACGAATTCTACTTCCCAGAACATATTATGGGCAAACAAAGTAAACCTTCAAAAAACACAAAGGGGCAGGATGGATCTGAAGGCCCCACAGAGCAAAGTCCCCCAACAAATAACTCCAAGGACTCTCGATTCTTAGAGATCTCTGATTTGGAATTCAGAGTCATGGTTATAAACATCCTAAGAGAAATTAAAATGAATGCTATAAACACCCTGGAAATCCTTTAAAAGAAGGTATCTCACTTGGAATCCGTTCTATCATCCCAGTTAGAAATGATAAGGAAAAACCAAGCAATTCTTCTTGAAACTCAATCCAAGTTAACTGAATTGAACTCGGCTAAAGAATCCTTTTCATCAAGACTGGATGGATCTGAGCTTAGGATTTCCGATTCTGAAGATGCCATAAATGAACTTAAATACAAACTGTCAGAAATGGAATCAATGATAAAGGTATTAAAAAAAGATTTCCAGGAGAACTCAGATAGGATGAAAAAACAAAACTTAAGAATTCAGGGCATTGCTGAAGGAGAAGAAAGATCCACTGGAGGCCTTCAAAATCTAGTAAAGGATATCCTGAAGGAAAACTTCCCAAAGATAGTACAGGAAATGGATATATACACCACTGAGACATTCAGGACTCCTTTGAAGGCTGACTTAAGTAGATCATCCTCAAGACATGTCATCACTTGCATGCTGTCATTAGAGACCAGAGAAGCTATCCTGCAAGCAGCAAGACAGAAACCCCTTATTACTTATAAAGCAAAACCTATTAAAATTACTGCAGACTTCTCCATATCAACATTGAAAGCTAGAAAGGAATGGACACAGGTGATTCAAATCCTAAAAAAAAAAAAAAAATTAACTCCAGCCAAGACTAATATATCCAGTAAAATTATCTTTGAAAATAGATGAGGAGTATAAGACATTTAATGATATTGATACTTTTAAACAATATGCAACCACCAAACCAGCACTGAAGAGAATTATAAATCAACTACCACATCGAGGAGAGTTAAGACAACCTTATAAAGGAAAACAAAGGACTGGTTAGCTGAAATGAGTGCAACTCAAGAAAGGACCAAAACAACCATGATTCATAAACCAGTAACAGGTAATGATTGGGTATATAACAATAAATGCTACTCAATAGTCATTATTAACGTAAATGGTCTTAACTCACCAATTAAGAGACAGAGACTGGCTAATTGGATGAAAAAACACAAACCATCAATTTGCGGTATTCAAGAAACTCATCTAACTCACAAAGACTGGAATAAACTGAGAGTTAAGGGTTGGAAAAATGTATACCTAGCAGAGGGGGAACAAAAGAAAGCAGGTGTTGCAATTCTAATTTCAGATAGATTAAATTTCATTCCAAAACTAATTAGAAGAGACAAAGGAGGACATTACATTTTAATACAAGGAACAATTGTTCAAGAATAAATAACACACCTTAATATTTATGCCCCAAACATAGGGGCACTTAGCTTTATAAGACAAACTTTATGCAATACAAAGAACTTTATTGGACCAGAATCAATAATTATGGAAGACTTCAGTACTCCACTTCTATCAAGAGAAAGGTCATCAAAACAAAAAATCAACAGAGAAACGTCAAATCTAATCTCCACCCTAAACTAGTTGGATCTCACAGATATATACAGAATATGTCATCCACATAATGAGGAATACACATTCTTTTTAGCTTGACATGGAATGTTTTCTAAGATAGATCATATGCTAGTCCATAAGAACTCTCTCAACAAATACAAAAAAGTAGAAATTATCCCCTGTTCCTTATCAGATCACAATGGGATAAAATTGGAGCTCAAGAGCAAGAATAATTCCAGAAAACTTACAAACTCATGGAGACTGAATAATGCATTGCTGAATGACCCATGGATTGTTGATGAAATAAAATTGGAATTTAAAAAATTCCTACAATCAAATGATGATGAAAACACATCATACCAAAACATGTGGGATACAGCAAAGGCAGTGTTAAGAGGGAAGTTTATAGCATTAAGTGCCTTCATCAATAAAATAAAGAAGAGCCAAATAAATGACCTAATGACACATCTTAAGACACTAGAAAACCAACAAAAAATCAAGCCTAAAAGGAACACCCAAAAGGAAATTACAAAAATAAAGGGAGAAATATCTCAATTAGAATCCAAAGAGATAATTCAAAAAATTAATAAGACTAAGAGCTGGTTCTTTGAAAAGATTAATAAAATAGACACCCCTCTGGCTAACCTCATCAAAAAGAAAAATGAAAAATCCAACATAGTACGTATTATGAAAGACAATGGACCCATAACCACCGACTCCAACGAAATACAGAAAATTGTCAGGGATTACTATGAGAGACAGTATTCCCAAAAATATGAAAATGCAGAAGAAATGGACAAATTTATTAACACATATGACCTACCAAAGCTAACCCCAGAAGACATAACTGACTGAAACAAGCCCATTACATATATGGAAATAGAAAAGGTAATTAAAAGTCTCCCAACAAAGAAGAGCCCAGGTCCTGATGGATTCACAGCAGAATTTTACCAAACTTTCAAAGAAGATATAATACCTGTCTTCCTCAAATTATCCCAAAAAATAGAAAAGGAAGGAACACTCCCAAATTCATTCTATGAAGCTACCAGCACCCTGATACCTAAACCAGGAAAAGATTCATCTAAGATAGAGAATTACAGACCCATCTCCCTTATGAATCTAGATGCAAAAACATTTAATAAAATTCTGGCAAACAGAATCCAGCAGCATATAAAAAAGATTATCCACCATGACCAAGTGGGATTTATACCACAGATGCAAGGCTGGTTTAACATACAGAAATCAATTAATGTAATCCAGCATATCAAGAAACTGGCAAACAAAAACCACATGATTATCTCAATCGATTCTGAAAAGGCCTTCAACAAAGTTCAACACCTTTTTAGGATAAAAACACTGGAGAAGATAGGTATAACAGTCAAATACCTTAATTTCATAAAACCTATTTATGACAAACCTACAGCCAACATTATATTAAATGGAGAAAAACTGAAACCATTTCCTCTTAGATCTGGAACAAGACAAGGATGTCCTCTCTCTCCTATTCTATTTAACATAGTAATTGAAGTCCTGGCCAAGGCAATCAGACAAGAGAAAGAAATCAAAGGGATACAGATTGGCAAGGAAGAGGTCAAATTATCCT